>CAHIKZ030005121.1:2485000-2610000 GCA_903632075.3 Acanthosepion pharaonis
TAATTTGTTCGTGTGGTTTGTTGATAATTTTCCTATTGTGCTTTTTTATTATTTGTGCCATGCTCTCGGTGCAGCTGTAGCTGATTTTTACTGTATTTTTGTTGAATATCTTGTGTAAGGTGCTTGATTCTGGGAAGTGGTTGTGTAAGAGTTTGAAGAATATTTTCCTACGTTTGTTTTTACGTTCTTGCTGTACGGTGGGTTGAACCATATGATATTTCTTCTCCTGTTGGTCTTTTTTGTATTCTGTGGTGAGTATGTGAGTATTGCTGGGAATCCGCTATCTTTTAGGGCCGTTTCATAGTCTTTTTTAGCTTTGTTAAATAGGGATTTAACTGACCTAGTTAGAAACATAAAATTCCATAAAAAACAAGATGCATTCCAAAAAAAACTAAAAGCAGACATAACTAAAATAAACAATTCAGCAAGTGTATTTATCGCTGCTGACAAAACGAGAAATTTATACAAACTAAGCCCTCCTACACACAATAAATTACTCAAGAACAACATAACCAAAACATACAAAAAGGCACCCAAACAACACAACACGATATCAATAAGGAAGCTAAAACAATCGCCCAAAAATTAGACCTAGATGACCGAATAAATTGTATTAGCAAGGCACGAGCCTTTATCACACTAAAAGACCATAAAGAAAATTTCAAAACTAATCCTGCATGTAGACTCATAAACCCAGCCAAAAGCGAACTAGGTAAAATAAGTAAAACAATACTAGAAAAAATTAATTCTGAACTTAGGAAGAAATTAGGAGTAAACCAGTGGAAAAATACGAAAACAACTATTGACTGGTTCCACAACATAAATAACAAACAAAATTGCCAATTCCTACAATTAGACATAAAAGAATTTTACCCATCTATAACAGGACGTATGCTAGATAAGGCCATCGACTTAGCTCAGGAACAAATAATAATAAAACCAAGCGAAATCAACATCATTATTATTCCACAATGAAGAAGCATGGATAAAGAAAGATGGGATATTTGACACTACAATGGGAAGCTTTGACGGTGCAGGGGCATGCGAAATCATAGGCATTTACTTACTACACGAACTGAGCAAAATAATAGATAAAAATGACACAGGACTCTACAGGGACGACGGTCTCATAATCTTAAGAAACTGTAACAAACAAAACAGAGACAAAACTAGAAAAGCAATAATAAAGATTTTTAAAAATAACGGATTCGACATAGATATAAAAACTAACCTAAACGAAGTAGATTTCCTAGATGTGACCTTCAACCTAAGAGAAGGCACATATAAACCATACAGAAAACCTAACGATAAACCACTCTACATACACACATCTTCCAACCATCCGCCTTCTATAATCAAACAGATATGAAACGGCCCTAAAAGATAGCGGATTCCCAGCAATACTCACATACTCACCACAGAATACAAAAAAGACCAACAGGAGAAGAAATATCATATGGTTCAACCCACCGTACAGCAAGAACGTAAAAACAAACGTAGGAAAAATATTCTTCAAACTCTTACACAAACACTTCCCAGAATGAGTTCGAGCTCATCTCAAAATGCAGGCATGCAAATAAATTTTTACTACGTAACCTAAAAAATGAAAAACGGAAAAAATAAAATAAAAACAAATACAATAATAATAATAATAAATAAATAAATAAAATAAATAAATAAATACTATGTTGCTTAAAAACCGAAAACCAAAAAGAGAAAATATAAAAATAAATTGACCTAAATTCATCCAAGTAAATAAATAGACAGACCAATCCCAAATTAAAAACTGTTCCCAAAAAAAAAAAAAAAAAAAAAAAAAAAAAAAATAATAGTTAGAATGAACTACAACAACCAACCCCAAAATTGAACAAATAGCTTTAATTAAATTCTCAAACCAAAACAAAACTGTTAAATACGTGATATAAACAAATTTTTACTACGTTAATAAATAAATAAATAAAATAAGAAACAAAAAAATTTAAAAAATAAAAATAAAATACAATAAAAAATAAATAAAAACGAGCAATATAACTTGACCCAAATAAATGAACAAAGCGACTTCCGTAAAAAATAACCGCCATAACAGAATACCCACGATGCACCACTAACCCGTATATATATAAATAGCCGAGAAAAATAACAGCACACGTGGCCTGACGATTGCATATAGCATGAAACAGACTGTCGCCTCTAAGTGTTGACTTCTATGTTCACTTTTTTTATATATATATATATATATATATATATATATATATATATATATATATATATATATATGTGCGTGTGTCTGTAAATTTATCCGATACTGGAAGATAAAAGTCTACTTTGCCATTCAGAAAATAAAGAAAAATATTTTTATAGAAAGTGATTATTATTTAGAATAAATAGAGAAAGATATGCCAATTTAAATCTCACTTCGTCGTAATTAAATATTCAATATGGTTCTCGTTTATATAAGATTTTTTTATTGACCTTTAAGTGTTAATTCATTCATATCTTTTCGCCTAATTCGACTGATTCCACAATCGCAATGAATAATTTAAGTGAAGAATAATTAGGAAGATAAGAGAAAATAGTGCAATATCTGTAAACATGAAAATCACCAGGATGAAGACGAGTCTAGAAAGAAATATAATTCAATATTATGATAATTCCTTCTGTATTTGTTTCAATTTGTCATGTTAGACAATTATTGTAAACACAGTTTATTTTACACATTCATAAGTCAACTATTCATCAATTCTTTGAATATTATTTCCAAGTCAATTTTGGTGTTTCTGCAGTCTATTTAAAACTTCTAAATAAAATACCAAGAATCTGCAATTTTATTGGATTAGATTTGGCATCACGTCTTCAGTCACTTTCCTACCACCGAAATGTAGATTCATTGTACCGTTTCTATAAAGGTTTTCATCGAAATTGTTCTGATGAACTTTCCGCTTTGGTAACTAAAGTTTATGAATTTAAGCGCACTACTAGATTGGCAGCTAGGTCTCATCATTTTACCGTTTAAATCAATAGTTATAACCGTATTTTCTACAACAACAGTTTCTTCTCTTGCACTTATTGCTTGTGGAACTCTCTTCCGGCGTCTTGCTTTCCAATTATTTTTTCATCTTCAAACTTTGTTTCTATAAGAATAGAACTTACAATAGCACCGAAATATTTCAATAGTAATCAAATGATGAGTCATAGTTGCTAATCTAGCTGTGATATGGTCGAGTGTAATGGATTCCAGCAGACGGACCAGGATTGTATGTATTGTTTGCAAAAATAAAAAAAACAAAGACCCCTTTTGAAAAGCCGATGGTGGGAGATGAAAAAGAAAAACGTTAATGTTCCTTGATTTTTGAAAAGGTTCCCTGTGCAAATTGGCTGGATCTTTCGCTAGTCAGTAGTAACTTAGCGTAATGCGATGATTGATAGGATCTTTTACCAATCAGTGGCAGCCTGATGCAATAAAAATCCCACAAGAGAAAAATATTCTCCTTACTTGTGCTGTCAGTAGGTTGTCTGGAGTGAGGATTTGTAAGAGTGAAGATTTTTTTCTTTCGTCTATATACCAAGGAAAAGATCTCATTAAAATAATTGCCTTGAAAATATCAAATCATTACAACTGTGACCGATTTCCATTGCTAATATGGAATGATCACAATATGACATTGTGTTTTTTTGGTACCGAATTCGAGATTGAAATATTGCATTGTTCACTTGCGTGTCAGTTAAATTGTCGAGATTTTGTTAAAAAAATGAATGACTTAAAATTGGAGGATGAAAAGTGGCCTTCTTGCCATATTGTGCTCTATAAATATAGAAAAGGATTAAGCGAAAAAAACATTCAGAAATTTTAATTGGATCGTACTCCAGCTCTTAGGGCTGCAAAAATTTGGTCAGGCATATTTTGTCACAGTGATTTTAACTTCGGACGACTTCCCTCCATCGATGAAGGCGCTTTGATTGCCAGAGTTAAGAATAAAACTAAAATATCGACGGAAGAGATTACTAAGGGTTTGAAAATCGATATCTCAACTGCTTTTCGCCGTTTAAAGAAACTTCCGTTCGTTTCCAGTCTTGACAAATGTATGTCACTTTCTCTGACTAAACAGAACAGCCCGATCTTGTTTCTACGTTGCTTTCTCTGCAGTTATGCCACGGAAAATATGCTAGAATTGTCACAGGCTATTTGATTAGTGAAGTCATAACATTCAACGCAAACAATGCTGGAAACGAACTCGTGAATATGAAGAATCCGTGAATAACGCGGGCTTTTCTCCGGATTTCTGGCATAACAGTGGGATAAGTCATTTTCAGCATCTTCCAGACGGCGATCAGTAAATACATAGAAATATTGCAATAAACTCACAAATCTCAATAGAACTATTCAAGAAAAGCGACCGACTTTTTACCAATTGAAAAGGTGTCATTTTCTACCAGGACAACGCAAGATGCATGCTGCAAAACAATTTCTTGTTCTTCAGGTTTTCATTTGTCCAGGTCTCTACAAAACAGTTGAAATATTAAACAAATTGAATTTGTACAACCGTTAGTTGAAGACTACATCACATCCGTCTTCCGACAAAAAAAAGAAGTTTCTAGAGACATGGCATCAACAAGCTTGTAGAAAGATGAGAGACGGTTGTTAAAAAAGAAAAAAAAAACAAGAACATCTACTTGAATAATAAATATCTTTGTAAGTATGTAAAAATATTGCTTTTAATTATCTAATCTTTTGTAATGATCTAATATTTCCAAAAAAAAAACCACATCACGTTGATTAGAAATTAACTAAAGCTGATATGCGCACTCAGGGCCGATGCAGAAACTTCATTGGATTTTGTCGAGAATGACCAGATATTAGGGCAACTTTAAATGCACGGACGAATGGTAGATTTATAAATGGACATGATGGATACCGTTGAAAAAAATCGTCTGACACGATACAGTGAAACAACATTCCAAGCAGAAGACTTAGGAAGTGATATAATAATTCCACTTCATTTTACTGGAAAACCTGAGAGCAAAATGTCTGAAATAGTCACTATTCTGGAGGTTAGTATCTGCCGTACTGATGGCAGGAAAATGAAGTTAGCTAGGAGGACTAATTGGTAGTAATTTCGTTTTGAAGATTCTAAAATGTATAAGACCTTTTTAGGAGGCACGGTGGTGTAATAGATATTGGCACGGATTCAGGAATCGGAGAGCCGAGTTCGAATTTCATTCGAATCCATTATATTCCCTGAAATTCTAATTCTTTCTGAAAAAATATATTTCACCTTATTCGCTAACATTTCAGTTTGATAAATTAATAACTTCACAATACGTTATGCTTCATAAAACAACACTGAAAAATATAATAAAAAAATAAAATTATGCAATTTAGAATGAAAAATATTTACTTCTATTGTTGCATAGACGAATTACCGCATTTTCATGTGTATAATATGACTTTCTACAACACTGTGTTTCATTCAGATAAAGCAAGATGCTTTGTTTGTAAATTCTTTTCCAACTCCATTCGCGACTCACCAGGAGTAACTTGATCTGATTTTTCCACGAAGACAGAATCTCAAGTGAATGATATACGTATAACTTTTATCATGATTTCTACTGTCATCTCCAAAGTAAATCCGCACAAGTCACACGGACGTGACGGTATGCCTGTAATTGCCCAAAGAAAATGTGCCTCTGATCTGGCTAATATTCTCTCCAAACTCTGCAACATGTGTCGTGCTGCTTCCTGCTTTCCGGCTTGTTAAATCCTTTGATATAGTTCCTGTCTTTAAGAACTTTGCTGAACTTTCTGATACCTCGAATTATCATTTTATTAGTCATTTACTCAATTTGGTCAAATTACTAGATGTTAGAATCAACTCTGAATTGGTTAAGTCCCTCATTCTACACGGCTTTCTTTCAGATAAACTATGTAGCTTTCACTTCTCTATATAAACCACACACACACACACACACACACACACACACACATATATATATATATATATATATATATATATATATATACACAATTATGTAATTAGTATATACGGAATGAATTCCAATAACCAACAATTACTATTCTTAAAAGAGTGCTCAATACAAAGTAGAGCAGATATAATTATTTTTTTTATATTCAACATCATCACTTGATAAGACACCGAGGGTGTTGAAACAAAATAGCTATTTTTGTAGTGATGTTATAACATATTTATGTTATAATTTTTTTTATATAAAAAATAATTAAATCCCTTGTTTACATACTACACAATCTATTTTGTACACCATTTTAGAATAAATAATATTCAAAGAAACGACGTCTACTATTTAAATTATTCGGACTATTGTCCTCATCTTTGTCGCCATATTTATTACAACGTTTCGGCCGTTGTATTCTCCAGCCCTCTTCAGGTGGTTGGAATGTCGAACTGAACCCTTTATTTCGCTCACTAGGGTAGACTGTTCTAGTTCCACATGCCTCAAGGACACATGGCACAGTGGATAAAGGCATTAGTTAGATCCAGTGACAGGACACAAAGAGTGTGAGTTCAATACCCGGTTAAGGCAGTGGAAAAATTGGAGAGGGGAATTAACAGGAAATAACTGATAACTGACATCCATTAAACATGGCACGTGCAACTAGAATAGTCTACTCCAGTGAGCGAAACATCCCAACCACCCGAAGAAGGCCGGAGCTTACAACGGCTGAAACGTTGTAATAAATATGGCGACAAAGATGAGGACAATAGTCTGACTAAATTACATAGTGTACATAATAGACAGAAATATAGATAGAAACGATGTCTACATTGAGGAGGGGTTTTTTCTCACTAGTCTAATATATCTAATTCATCTTGTTCGGTTGTGAGTTCGCTTTTTGCTTGAGTTCAGGTAACAAGTGAATATATGTATAGACACATTTATTTCTGAATTCGGATACATCTTTAAAGGTTGGATAAATTCAATATATATTTGTGCGAAAGAGAAAAATCAATAAGCACTTCAATCGAACTTAGATCCATAAGCCAATTGCCATTTGGGAAAAAAAGTCTAAAACATTGACAAAGAGGCGAGAAAACTGGATAAAAAAAAATATAAAAATATAAAATAAAACGAACGCCAGTGAAATTATGTCAGCGTGAGTGAAATTTGAGTTCTTTGTGGGTACAATAAAAAAAAAATGGCGGTTTAAGTTACTTTTCTGCAACTGCTGCTGTAGGCGATGAATATAGCACAAAATGTATGTATGTATATATGTTACGTCCGCTTTCTGACCGTAAGACCCGGGTTCGAATCTCACCACTGTTGATTTGTTAGGAAGGAGACTTCCTGATGCTATCGGTCTGGAGGGCTTCGATCCCTGCGTGGGGGACCCTTGGGAAAGAGCATGAAAAAAGTACCACGGGTTGACCAAAGCCTTGTGAGAGAAATGAAGCATATGGAACACTTGGGGGCCGTCGATAGCTGTGCTAGCCTGAAGTCACAGGTCATAGTGACCGAGGGTGTAAGCGTGCTGGCCTTGTTCAGATTTTTGATCACGCTAGATAACACGCTCTCTGCCAGAAACTATAACTAACAACTGCTTAGAATAGTTGCAATATAAACTAGAGGTGGGCTTTGGTTGAGTAGAGCAAACACAAATGTTCCTGAGTGAAGGTCTGCAATAGGGATTGGGTAGCTGCCTTAACAGACGGGCATACTCGAATACTTGTGGCTAGCTATTATTTATTTATTATGTATGCATGTATGCATGTCTCTCTCTCTCTCTCTCTCTCTCTCTATATATATATATATATATATATATACATATATACCTTACTATCAAATACATACATATATATATACACAGAATAACATCATGACATTTTACACAGATCATTTTTCTAAAAACAAACAAACAAACAAACAAAATACTGAGATCACGCATATTATGCATAAAGCTCTTCGTAATGTGTGATTTTACTTGCAAGTACTATATTTTCTATTTCATTTAAGCATAGGCTAACAGAAATCCCCTCAATAATGCAGTTCACTCAACCAGAAATTTTGATAAATCATGCTGTACTGTGTGGCACCGGTAACTCCAATACGAACATTTCAAAGTGTTTGGGTATCAATCTGACGATGCAGAGGATTCGGAAAGAGTTGGATAGGTTTAATGCTGATTACGAAGTTGTTTGAAGTGATCACAAATGGTGTCGACGTTATTCCTCTATGCATCTTCCAAGGGGGTTTCAAACATAGACATCAATTCCATTAGAAGGTAGTAATGTCCTGTGTCAAAAGGCCGATGGAGAAATTGGAGAGGGGAATTAACAAGATCTAGATCTACATCTGGCAACAGGAATCTGCACCTTGCCACACAAAGAGATGAACCCAGTCATGGATATCAGACAATTTCTGTGAGCAAATCACCCCTTACATCTGACCATCTAACTCCCCAGACTGCATGCCCATGGATTATTAAGTGCTGGGTGCTGTTTAGTGAGAGACCAACAAAACTTCTTATGGCAGCAACTTAAACAAGGGCACCGTCCACAGGAGTTGCATGAGATTCCGAAGTCATCTGGAGGCGATGGCGATTTTATTGAATGAATTTACTCTTTAGTATTTCAAGAAATAATTTTTTATAATTTTGTAATTTCAGTGTTATTTTAATTTTTGCGTAATTTAGACGCATCTGTTCTTGTGGTAGTTGATCTTCGATTTCTAGGTGATTTGATTTGAGTTTTCTGTTTGTGTGCATTATAAAGTTCCATAAAATTGTTACAGGCCCTGTCACTTTTACCCGGTCTCGGTGATTTTCATACCAGTTCCTTATAGTTTTGTTTACCGTATAAGTTACATACTTTCCACTGCAGATATTGGCCCATTCTATCATGTCGAGTTTTATATTCAGTGAGTGCTAACAGTGTGCAACATGATAAAAGATGGTCAGTTGTTTCTGGATATTTATCACAGAATCTGCATTTCGGGTTAACACAATTTTTCCGTATGTTTACTTGGTAATTTGTAATTAGAAATCATTTGTCCTCTGCAGCAAGAATAAAACCTAGGTTTCTGCTTTTAACACTGTACTACGGAACTAATGATTGTTACGGGGTCTGTCCACATAACCTTGTTTGGTACGGACAGAGAATTGACCTCAAAGTGACTTATCTTGCTATTGTTTCTACACTTGGTTAATTACTTTTGCTTTCTTTTTCGGGTTCTTTGCCGCTGCAGTTGGTGCATAATTGTTTATTTGCATTTTCCCTTACTTGAACATCCATTTTGAATTTCTTGGTTTCTTGAATGACGTTTCGTATTTCTTTCTTTGTGAACTGAAATTGGTATTTAATTCTAGAGGCACATGCCTATAATATATTTTGTTAACTTTCCCCTTCATTTGGGTATACTGTATTCTATCACCTTCGCTGACTCCTAAGCATTTGTCAGAAAGGTGATTTTGATATTATTGGCCGGTATAGCCGGTCCCAGCACGTAGAATCTTTAGAAAGTTACTGAAAAACGATACCAATGGTTCACACGTCTTGTTTTGGAAACAGAGCAGACAAAACTATTTGGCGGTTGTGCAAGTCATTGTAATCGAGGTTTTGATTGTATTGGCCTTATTGTTCACTCCAGAATAATTTTCTTTTTTCCCCAGAAACTGTCACTCCAGTCAGCTCAGCATAGATCCAGTATAATTCACAAGTAGGCTCTGTGTTTGTTGAACAAACACGAATGGAATTGCGTAGTCGCCGTACCAGTCAAGTAAACTCGTATACGAGAGACATGCAGTTATTATAATATATGTGACTGCAAGCACGCGTGTGCGTGTATGTGTAATAATTAAAGAATAGTAAAATTATAATGGTAACCCGTCGTTTATATGGCAGTTACATTATTTTATTATCATTTCACCCCAAGTAAGGTAATAAATCGACTAAGACGCAAGTGTTAGCGAACATGAGAAAAATACTATTAAGGAGAAAGACCAATAAATAAAAAAGAATTAATAATGTATATCAGAGCGATTGACATTGAATTTAAATTTTTGCGGATCAAAGTTAACTGGTAAGCAGGAGGCAGTAAGAAAATTCCACAAGCGAGAAGTGCGATAGAAGAAACTGTTGGCCTAGGATTTTCTGTTACGTGTAACAATTTCAGCTCTAAAATAATGACACCTCGTCGCCAATCAAGTACTGCGATTAACTTCATAAATTCTAGGTACTATAGCGGAAATTTATCGGAATAATTTGCATGAAAGAATTTATTAAAAAAAAGGCGCAGGGAAGCTACGTTAAGTCGGTTGGAAATGGACTGAAGACAAGATGCCAGGTCAGTACCAGTAACATTGCCCATACTTTGGGATTTTTAAGAATCGCTAAATATATAGCAGTAACAACAAACTAGATGTGGGCGCCATATTCAAAGCAAGGTATTGTAGACTTATAAATATATGAGCTAACTTCTGGTGAGAAAAACGTTCCTAGATGCAGACTTCGCAATTTATTCAATATACACTTCCCATTTCATGTCAGCTGAAAATGTTAGTCCGAGGTGAGACAAAGTGTCACTCTCCTGGACGTTAGACACAATCATGCTCATGGAAGTTAAAAACGCTACTCTTTTTTTCCTGTTCTCTGTTATATGATTGATATCTATCGAATGTCCTATGATCTGAGACAGTATTTTGGCAACTGTTGTACAATCAAATGGATAATGTCTGTTTTATATTAGTTTTTTCCTTGATTTTTGCTAGATGATGATCGATCCTTCAGTTTCTTTTCTACCAGATGTTGGTTAGCTATTGTCTGGGCCAGATTTATTTCAGTTGTTTGTGCTCAAAGGTCGCCCCCGCCTAGTTCTTCACTATCGGCTTACAGCTGACCTTGAAAATCTATATTACCCAAATTGAATTTTCTAAGTTAAATCTCCACGGTCTGTTCTGATGCAAATATCAACGTCAAAGCGCTGTGCTATCAGTTATATCTTCGCTAGGTCAACAGAAATACTTTTTAAGTCTTCATTATTGCTGTCTCCAGAAACATAATTTCTCATAAGCTGAAAATGATATTCTAGTATCTTTGAATGATCATTGAATGCATGTGTAAGGATATACTATTACATGTATCTTTTACAATGATGTTCACTCTGTACAAGGACAAATAGTCCGTCAAGGTAGAGGGTTAAAGATTAAGAGATACAGTTTATGTGTATATGTGGGGAAGATAATGTGATACTATGTATCGTAGCCGAGGTAAAATGGAAGATAGTTTTGTTAGCACATAAGAAATTATTATGTACTGAGAGACATTCAAACTAGAAGAGTTAATGCCAAAAGGCCGTGGAAAGAATTGAGGTTTTAACTCACAAATAAATTACTAAAATTGTATGTCAAGCAGTTTGAACAATGTACAAGTGTCCCAGTATTAGGGGGCAATGTTGATTGACACACAGCTGAAAAAGCAAGCCGTAAAGCGAAAACTTTATTTTTTGTAAACAACGAATTTGGAGTTGATTTCTCCTGGTCGAAAGTTGAGTTGAAATACCAGGAGGGGATGGAAAAGCCACCCACGCTCACTGAAGAGAATTAGTGAGAAGTAATAATATGAGAGAGTGGGAGAAGGGAATTCTACAGAATTATCGAATTTTCTTACTTCTTCAGTTTGGGCGGATGTCAATGAATACGAATTCGCAAAATGAGCCGAAGAAGAGAGATAAGAAGCAGAAGAGACGGAGACGAGACCAGAGACAGGAGAGAAGTCAACATGATTATCTGCCAACAAAAGCCTCCGATTTCAACCTTGTGCCAAACTCTACCAAACAAAAGCAAACCAGATTTTAGCAGGTGAACGATAATATCACTCCCGATTTAAACACGGACTGGGCTCTATTTACATTATTCGGACTATTGTCCTCATCTTTGTCGCCATATTTAACACAACATACACAGATGTCCTCAAGGACACATGGCACAGTGGATAAAGGCGTTGGTTAAATCCAGTGACATAACCCAAAGAGTGTGAGTTCAATACCCGGCTAAGGCAGTGGAGAACTTTCAGATGGAAAATTAACAGAAGATAACTGATAACTGACATCCATTAAACATGGCACGTGGAACTAGAACAGTCTACCCTAGTGAACGAATAAAGGGTTCAGTTCGACATTCCAACCACCTGAAGAACATTGTAATAAATATGGCGACAAAGATGAGGATAATAGTCCGAATAATGTACATAATACCTAATCTCAGAAATATAGACACAGATTGGGCTGTTAATTAAGTGCATGTGAACTATGATATAAACCAATAATTGTACGGAGACCTGATATAAAAAAAGGTATTTACTTTTGTTCCATTTATTCGAGTATTATTTTTTCCTATGCGTCTTCGCCCCGCTTGGACCAGCCCGATATGAAGATACCTGCGACAATTCGGTCTTGGCCTCCTTATGATCAAACTTAAATCACAACGTGGGATAAGTCTGAGATCGAAGAGATCTTTATCGATCAGCCGCGATGTTGGAAGTCTTGGACGACTGGGACGATTGCATAACGCTTTACCTTAGACTGGAACAGATTTAAATTGTAGGGATCGTGGAATCATCTTCTTGCGAGTCAGTTCCACAAAATATCGGTCCGTGAGATCAAGTTACTCAACTTACATCTCACCAGGGGAACTCAAAGGGAATAAGGTTGATTCTCTACAATGTGCTTGGAATGGCGGGTCCTAACCCTGAGGGCTACAAATGATCGAACTAAGGAATGTAGCTCCCCTAAACAGTTGCCCTGCATATAGCCATAAAGTAGCAAGAGACACACGATGATGCGTCTGTCATAAAGTTTTATTTATGCTCATCATTGAGCTTGTGGCTTGCTTTGAGATATAATGCTAAATAAAAAACAAACAAAAAAAAAACAATGTCAATCGAGCTTTTTATTTTTATTCTACCTTGTAAAATCCAAACTAATTCTTATTATAGATTTAATTCAAACTTTTCTTATGAAATCGCGAAAAGAAAATCGTATTCAACGGCCACTCCTCTCGATCTTTTTACATTAATACGGGTTCCTACAGGAATCTCTGCTCCTTGGATTTATTTTGGTACTGATTTTCATCGTTGACCTTCCAGATATCACCAGTTCTCGATTAAGTATCTATGCTACTGAAACAGCTATTCGCACCTGTATTAATAGTAAGTCGGATAGTTTTGATAATGCCAAAATATCAGGTTATGACATTCAACGCCGCCAAAACAAAACTACTTTGTTTTGTCTTAGAAAATCCTTTCTTTTCTTCAGTCAGCATGGCTGATGCTAACCACAATAAGAGAAACTCATTACGCTTTCTTGTACTCTCCTTATCTACTGAAATGAAGACGAAGGAATATATTATTAAATTTCACTGAAATGAAGAGGAACGATTACATTGGATAAAATTGCAAACTTCGGTATACATCAAGTTGATTCAACGTATCGAGCTAGATACATTTTATCGCCAGAATCTTAAACATTTATGCAATTCCTCATTGCATTGAATATTATTGTCACATCTAAGGTGATGCTTCTGCTATATATCTAAAGATTCTTGACGAAGCACAAAGAATAGTCATCAATTATAATGATCTTGAACGAGCATATCGGCTTCAATCCATTTATACCGCCGGTGTAGAACTTCTTTTTTCCATAAATATTTCCATACTAATTACTGACTTTGGTAGCTCGAATTTACTAATTTAAGCGCATTACTTGATTGGCAGTTAGATCTCATAATTTTATAATTGAAACTATTAAATGTAACCATGGATTATATCTTAACAGTTCCTTCTTTTGAAGATTTCGTTTTTTGGAACTCTCTCCTTCCTACTTGCTTTCAGATCAAGCTTGATCTGTATTTTGTCATGAAAACACTCCAACCAGTGCACAGGATCGCCTTGTCAGTGATGTTATGATTGGGGTCATGATAAGTTTCGGGTCTTGCAACATCATACTTGTTCGCCCAAAAGACCCTACCAAAACAGTACTATTCCGTCAGGCGATACTGAAGAAAAAACTCCGCCAAGGACGCCACAAATGGACACATTAAGTAACTGCCACTGCTGATCTTGAAATTACAAGCGACCAATCATTAACGGCTTACGTCACTTCCTCCCCAGTCAAGACGCTACATAAGAAGAATAGACAGCATGCTCGTCTTTTTTTCCATCTTAGATCGAATACACGGAAAGACTCACATTCTCAACGAACAGTTTGTCATAACAGGTAAGTAATGGCAAGAACAATTCGAGCACATTTGTTGGTCAAAGGAATTATGATCAGAAACGTTTCTTGCTTTCTTTTTCCACCACAGTTTTTTCTTTCCTTTTCTTTCCTTTTACACTCATCCTCTCTCCACTCCCCACAAAAAATATGCACTGTATATTACTGTCTCCTTTTTCTTTGGTCCCATTCTTTTATATTCTTTTCTCCTTAATAATAATTATTCTCATATTCTTTTCAGATACACCTTGTTACGTCATCGTCTTGCTTCCGACAAACAATTAAAAAACATGTCGCTACGACTGACACACTTTTTGAATTTATTTTCGTTTCGAGAATTTTTTATTTTAGATTTTTACCGAGGGATTTAAGTTCAGTCCTTTACGACTTCCTCGAGCTAAGCGTCTTTTTATGTTAATGCGTAAAATATGATCCTAAAATTTCAAATTTGGCTCTGTCGCTTGTCCGTCGGGATGTGTATTCACGTCAACGTAAACATAAATTTAGTCCAACGAAAAAGGTTTCCTGTTTTTTCCACTTTGTCATATATTTTTCTCCTAAAATAGACATTGATATAAAAAAATCATATATCATTATCCTAAAATAGATTATATAAGTATTGGTAATGTAATTATTATAATTATTGTTATTAATATAACGGAAAAAATACTTTAATAAATAGAAAGTAACTAGTTTTATAGTTGTCGTTTCAGTATTAATAATAATCAGAGACACTTAATAATTTAATAATAATATTATTATTATTAATAATAATAATAATAATAATAATAATAATAATATATAATATATATATATATATATATATATATATATATATATATATATATATATATATAATTTATTTTTTAGGACATTAAAACATGGTAAAATCGTTTCATAATGGCAATTAATTTTGGACACCATAAATGTGTCTCCTGGGACGCAGTTAAACAACTGGCGAGTGAAAGTTTATCTCCCCCTTGCCAGTAGTTTAACAGCACCCCAGGAGACACATTTATAAATCAATCGAACTACTATTAAGTAGCGATTTTTTACATGTTTTAATATCCGAAAATAAATAATATTTAGCTCTCCTGTGTGTATTGAGCCTTGTTCAAAGTTAAATGTTACGTACACTGGAATCATACCCCATTTGTTCTCATTTTACCTATATATATATATATATATATATATATATATATATATATATATATATATATATATATATGCACAACCACTATTAATAATCACCGAGAACACTTAAGAACAATAACTTGGAACGATTTTAATGTGAATTAACTTTAAACGTCTAATAACTTTTTGGGTGCATATTTGGCCGATATTATTTTTCACAAATTGCTATGATCTAAATAACATGATCCATCAACGAAATAAATAACACTGATTTATTTACTGCCGGCTTTGGTCCCTCTTAATGAAACATCCTTATATACAAGCCGTCTTAATGAAACAACCTTATATATATATATATATGTCTGTGTGTCTTTGTGCGAATGTGTGTAAATGTTAAGATAGTAAACAAATAGGAAACATTTAACACTCTACCATGTTTCACTTTTATTAAAGCTTCTATTTACTATTTGATTTTATCTGTTCATTTTATCGGTTTCAGATCCATATATTTTATATATTTGATCCAAACATACATATATATATATATATATATATATATATATATATATATATATATATATATATAAAGAAAAGAGCAGTAAGATATATATATATATATATATATAAAGAAAGAAAAAACAGTAAGATATATAATCCGGTGTTCTTATAGGTATTTTTATTTTTACAAAATAGTACTCAATGTAAATTTACAGAACATTAATATTATAAATTAATTGATTTAAAATATGATTTTGTCCGCTACACAGTTTCAAAAATGGAATCTGAAAGCTCCGAATTTAATTTTGTAATTAAATAAAGGCTTTAGTTTCATTTCATCCTCAAGCGAATTTTGGAGTAACTTTTAAAATTACTGGGTTTTAAAGACACAGCAAAAACCATAATTCACGTTTCCAAGGTTAAAGATAAATCCAATTCAACCAGACTAGGGGTGTTTGCGTGTTCATTATCGCTGTATTTTGATGTATCAGTTATTAGTTACGTTTTTCTAGGGGTAGGGATGTATTTTTCAATGAAATCTGACATCCGTTAAATGCATATATATAATTATTGTTATTATTATTATTATTATTAAATTTCATATAAGAAATTGCGTACTTGTTAAAGGTCGACTCAGAATTTTGTAATACACCACATCACTCATCGGACACTGGTAGCCTTTGATTAGTATAATTATGTATTTTTATTGGTCTGATTAAATATTTAGAACTACACAGTGCAGCAAGTTCTCTGAACGGAAGGTTTTCGGCAGCCTGGAATCACCTCTGAATTGATGTTGTTCCCAGGTTCACCCTCACCCGGGGTGGGAGCAAATGTTAAGGTCATGGATATGGGCAAATAGTTCTCGCAAACATGGCTCAAAACAAAATGAAATTATAAAAATGTTATAGTAAAATTAAAAGCAATACATTTTCATAGCAAAACATTACCAGCAATCCGTTTTTGTAAAAAATATAGTTATAAAAACAAAATTATTAGCATTAAATTTCTGTAAGAAAAAAAAAACAAACTTGCCAAGAATATATATTTGTAAAAGAAATTACTAATGCTCCAAATAAAATTGAGTTTCAGGATTGAATGTCCCCTAAGGAGTTGATACGCCGGCAAACAAACAAATGGAATGAAATGATCAAATATTGAGCGCTTTATTTATATTCTAATAACTGTTTGAACTGGCTTTTTTTCGTTTTGAACGAGCTAATAAGTTCTTCATACAAATTTAACGATGTTCTGCAAGCATTCTTACATGATCTGTGTTAGATTTTTTTGTATACATGATCGTACTACTGAGCCAACCAAAATGAGCTGACTCATTTTATAGTCCACCAAGAGAAGGGTTAACCAATCAGAAAGCTCAAAATATTCAATCCGACGTATAAAGGCAGCCATTTTGTTTTTTTTCTGCCAAAATATCTCCACTGCCAACCTGATATCGAAGACTTAAAGAATTACTTAATAGCCGCTACTTTCTCTGAATCTTCACTGCCAACCTCTGATATTGAACACATTACGGACTTCACTGGATTCCATATTCAGAGACTACGGCAAACATTGTCAACAATCTGGAACCCTGCTCTTATTATACCGCCATTCTTCTAGGTTGTTTGTCTGCATATCCAACATGGGACTCGTCCTTTCAACCACATCACAAATGTGCATTGTGGGATTGAGATCCGCTGACTCTGGAAGCCATTTTGTTCAATAAAGCAATCTGCAAATATGTTTGTATGGTTGTTCGGAAGTTAGAGCTTTAAATACGGACTACAAGATGGAGATCAGAATCAAACAAATGATGAAATTGAACTGTCTAGTATGTGTTAGAAAAGTCGGCAGAAACTCTGATACAGATAGAGGAAGGCGAATCGAAATATGAATAATGCTTTCCCGAAGCTAATAAAAGTATAAAGAAACAAGAAATCATATGTAGAAAGAACTGCGACGTAATTTCAATCCCTATCCGTTGAGTGTTGGACAATTTCCTCGCAGAAGAAGAGGCGAAAAAAAGAACAAGCGAGTTTTAAATGAATTAGGTACAAAAATACACTTGGAATCAGAATAAAAGACACTTGGAATCAGAATAAAAAAAACATTTGGATTATTGGGTAACATAATGAAGAAAGTAAATTTGAAGAATTTGACCCTGACGGGACATATTAAATGGATTGAGAAAAAGTGGGTAAGCTTGTATAAATTGATGGCAGAATATGGATTTGGAAGGATAGTAACAAGGACTCAAGCACGGCTTCTTGATACACAAGGTAGGAAGTTGTGCGCAGGACAATGAAATGAAAATGGAATGTATGTCTTTTTCGACATAGTTTAATTTAAAATGACTTAAAAGTCTTTGTATTAAAGACTGATTAGAAGTTTAACTTTAACGTTTCTTTATTTTCTGGTAAACATTAAACGGCATCTTTTAAATATTACTTTAGTGTCTACTGAAAACTTTTAAAATAATATGCCTGCTCTGTAGACGATTCTGATTCAACTTCTAAAAGCCACACGAAAGCGAAACAATTCCTATGGAGTTTCACTTTTTTTAATGAACACTGTGATTTTCATTATGTCGAATTGCCTGGTGTCTAATAATGCAGCCATTAGCAAGACAAAAGTGAATAGCAAATTGGATCCAGACGACATACCAAATACGATATTTCTTTAGGAGGCGTATTGATGGAGAGAATTGCAATATATCTGTTCTCTGGAGAAACTACGTTAATATCAACGAAGAAAAAGCAGGTTCCTTAATTGACGGAAATGTCTTGCAATTTTTGACCAGCACTATTTACACAGAGAACCTGTGTTTCTTCCCATATATTCCCATAACACACGTCATTATATAACAGAACTTAGAGTTAATATCTTCGATAATAGGATTTACGTAAGCATTTTGCATTTCTTTTGCTTCTGCCGTAATATTATATCTTATATAATCTATCTATCTATCTATCTATCTCTCTATTGTAGTTTAAATTCGAAAAGACTGTCTTAAAATTCCTTAGCAGACGTTAATTCTGAGTGACAAAACGTAGATGTTGTATTTCACGTATTGTTTTGCTGTTTGTAAATTTAATTCCTCTTCTCTCTCCGTCTTTTTAGCTTTTTTGTAGACTAAATTCCTCTTCTCTCACCGTCTTTCGTACACTCCATCTTTCTTTTTTGTAGACTAAATTCCTCTTCTCTCACCGTCTTTCGTACACTCCATTTTTCTTTTTCAACTCCCTTCCTATCAACGCCGTGATTCCGCGTTAATTTCTTTTGCCAGCTTAAAATAAACAATATATAGCTTTCACACGAGACTTTTTACGTACAGACGCCAATGAGATCATTTTTTTTAACCACGCCCCCCCCCTGATCTCATGATCACATCTCACGTTATATAATCATCATTCCATCTGGGCGGGTGTCGCTCTCTTTACGATTTCCGCAGTGTTTGGGGCTGAGCCTCATGAGAACTTCTCCAATTTTCTCCTTCATTCTCTAAATCCTCTTCAATCACTCTTAGGTCAAGAATATGCCTTGGCATACCGTCCACCTCAACATTGTTGCGCGACTGTGCCCCGGTAACCATTCCTCTTGTCCATTTTGTCGTGCAGCGGGCTCCAGTTGGCTTGACCCAAACCTCCTCTCCAATCCGTATAGATTCAGGTCCGTCAGAGCGTGTTAAACATGGTGCAACTCTAGGATGTCTCCAGTGGTATGTGTAAACTGCTCTGTGCAGCACAATGTCTTCACGTTGGCCAGATTTAGGCGACATATTATACCAAAATACCGCTTCTGCAGGCGATATCCCTCCTCTCTTGGCAATGACTTTTATAGTTCGGTGGTTTCGTTCTACGATACCATTTCCACTAGGCCTGTACGCTGCTCTATAATATTGCCTAGTGTTCCATTTATCCAACATTGACCGAAAAACTTCCGAACGGAACGCCGCCCCATTGTCCATGAGTACCTCTTCAACTGGTCCACGCTCGAAAAAAATTTCCTCCAGCTCCTTCGCAATGATGTTTGCCGTTGCTGCTCGAATCTCCCTCCAAATGGCGAACCGGCCAGGGCCACAATCAACTATACTCAAATAGGTTTCACCTCTATAATGCGTCACATCGATAGATAATCGGGTCCAATCGGTGTCTACTTGGATTTCTCCTAATTCGTGAACATTTGGCGACGGATCGATTGATTGACAACGGTCGCAGCTTCTAACCACCTTCTGTACAGTATCTCTTGACACCTCCGTGTAGACTTTCCGTACTAGATATAGTGTTTTATCCACTCCTACATGATGCAGTCCGTGCAACTCCTTGACCTCATCTCGGCCTGCACGGCACGTCGCTGTAATAGCTTTCTCTACTTTCAGTCAACTCTTTTTCACTCTGGTTAGAGCATCAGCCTTATTTCTGTCAGAGGGCACGAACGTTACACTCAATTTTAAATTAAATTCATCAATCATTTCCCTCAGAATCCCCAAACGTCGCATGATAAGTAGCTCTTCCGCTCCTTTTGTACGGATCCTTTTTTTGTCTGTTATCGTAAGACTGATCCAACTGCGGACAGTAACCGAATCAGTTCGAATTTCAATCTCTTTTAGACCCCATTTCAATGCGAGGTTTACACGCTTTATCGTAGCATCCAACTCAGCAACGTTGATATGGTTGTAGTCACGTTTCTTTCTTAACTACGCCGCAACTTCGACTATCACACCATCGATCTCAATACATACACCAGTGGCCATACTGCTTGCGTCGCACCATACAACACCCTTTTCCATCCATGCCATCTCCCTCGAACTGGATCGTCGTGTCGAACTTCTTCCACAACTTCCTGTACCATACCGGTTGTTTCACTATCCACTATGTCTTCCCAATCGATTTCTCCTGCTCTTCTCTTCAAATAACTGCAGGCGATTCTAAGCCATACAGCTATTGGGTAGTGGCCCACCATTTTTCCGCAGGCAGAGAACAGTTCACGTCTGCTGATTTCCTCATGTATCTCCGGCAGGTCATTCCCTCTCGCAAATACCAGATCTCCTGCTTTATCCGTATGAAGCCGAAGACCCAACGCTCCTCCTCCTTCTAATGATTCTGGTGGCTTTGCTGTTAAGCCAAAGTTGTTAAGATGATTTACAAGGTCTGCCGCTGGTACCACTGTTTCATCCACTAGTATATCATCAATATACAAATCTGTGTTTTTTTCCGATGTGTTCCTCTTTTGTTAGCACATTTTTTAGGATTTTTGACATAATTTTCGGGGCTACATTTAGTCCGAAACCCAACCTCATTAAACAATAGGTCTGTCCCTCGTATCGAACTAACTGGTACTTCCACAGATGTCTCGCGACATGGATTTGCAAATATGCGGACCTTAGATCAACAATTTTTGATGCCGTTGTCATTTGCCTCCACTTCCTCATTGTTTCTCCACAAACGTCAATTGCATCCCCACCAGAATGACATATAATGTATTTATTTAGTTCTCGGTAATCGAGAACTGACCTGACCTTGTTTTTTGTGGGTTGTTCCACCGCCATTAAGGGTAGCACTCCCGTCTGAACATCCTGGTCCCACGGGGTTAAGATTCCTTCCTCAATCCACCGTTTAACTTCACTGTCGAACTCGACCTTCTTCTCCTTACTCAATTTAGCATGATAGTGACTAACGTTGTTTTTTAATATTGGGGGTTCTGAAATCCATTTCCATTCCACGGTCCACTTCTTTCCATCAAATTTTGCACCAAAGTTCTTATCTAGCATTGCATTTTTTTGCTACTCTTGCTGTTTGGTTGTATGTTCATAGCACAATCTCCTCCTCTGAACTCTACGTTACCATTTCCGTAGACGGTTACCCCTCCAAGCTGGCGGATAACATCCATGCTCACAATGACATCAACACCATCAATGATCTTGTCCATCACAATTGCCTCGATTCTCAGTAACCGTCCACATACCTCCAACGTCACTGTACTGATCCCTCTGTACACAACCTCCCGTCCATCCACTGCTCTTACAGTACTTGTACTCCTAAAATCAGACGAAAGACCCGACCGGATTAATGTTGCGGTGCTGCCAGTATCAATTAAGGCCTTAGCTCTCATGCCTTCTATTTGTGCTTCTATTGTTGGTAGTGTTCTGGTTTGCGCCATTGCTGATTTGAAGGGGTAACTGCCGGCGCACCGGTTGCCCCCTGATCTTTTCCCTGTGGGCAGTGTTTTACATAATGTCTCTGCTTGCCGCATCCATATCAGGTCACCTTGATTGGTTCCTACAGTCTTTCAACAAGTGAGGACCCTTGCAGTTATAACATTTGCCACTAAACGGTTTGATCATTCTTGGTCTTCCATCATGCTATTTAGGTTCTCGTTCTGCGACCGCTACTACTTCTGGCCTCCGAGTAGCTGTAAGCACTCTGGCACTTGAAATTATTTCACTCAGTTCTAGTTTCTCCACATTTGGCAACTGCTGTAGTGGCACCGAAATACTTTCCGGGAACCCATTGACAAACGTGAGCTTCACGATCTGTTCTTGTCCACTTCCTTCAAACCCTGCTAATTCCGCCAGCCGTTGTATTTTCGTTGCATACACATCAACGGCTTCGCCGCTCCATCGCGTTGTCACTAGCTTTGTATATGCAGAAAAACTCCGTCCGTAAAGGCTGTTTTTAACTTAGCCTCTATTTTCTTTGCATCCCGTTGATCTTCATCGGTCAGCTGGAGATATAAGGCCAGGGCGTCTCCTTCTAAAAACAGAGACATAAAACTTGCGAGGTCGTGGATTTTTTGCAGTCTCGCTACCAATTTCACTTTCGCCAAACAGGCCATCAAATCACCTTCGCCACTAAATGTTTTCACCATATCGACAGTTACTTTTCGATTCCCCTCCATACCGTCACGGTGCTTTATAGGTATATGCCGAAATAGCTTGTAGTTTAAATTAAAAAAGACTGTCTTAAAATTCCTTAGCAGACGTTAATTCTGAGTGACAAAACGTAGATGTTTTATTTCACGTATTGTTTTGCTGTTTGTAAATTTAATTCCTCTTCTCTCTCCGTCTTTTTAGCTTTTTTGTAGACTAAATTCCTCTTCTCTCACCGTCTTTCGTACACTCCATCTTTCTTTTTCAACTCCCGTCCTATCAACGCCGTGATTCCGCGTTAATTTCTTTTGCCAGCTTAAAATAAACAATATATAGCTTTCACACGAGACTTTTTACGTACAGACGCCAATGAGATCATTTTTTTAAAACCACATCTATATATATATAAATATATATATATATATATATATATATATGGAAAAAGTTGCAAATTAAAAAAATAATAATGTTTTATTTTATGAAAGTATTTATTTATTTATATATATATTTGATATTTCAAATTGTCCTCAATTTTTCATCAGAAATAACTGTTTGTTACAAATAAATTAAAATTACTGTTTGTTAGCAAGTAGCGTCCGTCGCGAGACGCGGACGTCACGTGATATGGAACGTCACTGTTCGGATATTCCTAACTTAAATCTGTCATAAATATTTTAAATGTTGTTTAAAAAATTTTTTTAACTATATCTAAAAAAAATTGCTTAACTCTTGAAATATTTATAAAGATTTAAAACACCCAAGTCCCTATTCAACCCTAGTTTATGTGTATTTAATTTTAAAATCCAATACGTTTCTTTTTTCTGCGTGTGTATGTCGAACTAAAATCGGAATCTATCAATAAGCATTTGCAGTTTTCTAATGAGTATAAATTACTTAAACGTTATTTTTAGTTAATAACCATATTTGAGTAGAATATATGGGTAATAACTGAAAATAACGATAAATAAATATATATATATATATATATATATATATATATATATATTACTTAAACGTTATTTTCAGTTTTCAGTAATACATATATATATATATATTATTTAAACGTTATTTTCAGTTAATACCTCCATTCGAGTAGACATACAGCTTATTTATTTTACAATATATCTATTTATTTTTGTCTACTGGCCTGAATATTCAAGGAATCTTATTAAAGAATAAAATATGCGAACTCCGGAAGGTTTCGAAACTGTGTCGGACGTTAGATCCGACATGATTTATGTTGAGCTGGCTACATGGCTGTGAAATCTACCTGAGAGCGCATATATTTCTTTAATAAAATTTCCCGAATATCCTGGCCGGTAGCTGAAATAAATAAATATACTGTTTAGTATATAAACAGAGCGTCTACTCATATACGAGTATCAACTAAAAAATGTTTATGTAAAAAAATTAATAAATAAAAATCCAAGACTTCTTTCGATATATATATATATGGATGAACAGGATTTTAATGCATATATTATGTTTTCTAGCGATGGATGTCGCCAATAATCGCATTGATACTTCTGATTAATTCTATGTGTGATTATTCTTTGTATGTAAATCATATGCTGCCTAATGTTTTATGTTTATTAAAAACTATCGATCCGCAGTACATAAAAAAATTCCTATGAAAAAAATACTACTATGACATTACACTATATTATTGAACTATATACTGACATAAAAACTGAATACACTTGTAAAAATAGAATACGTGGATTTAACACATCACAAGAAATATTTAAATAAAATTCTCACTTAAAAAAAATTTTGAAAAACTTAGCGTTGTGTCTTTGCACGTTCCGAGATTTTACACAACCGTCAATAATAGCAGATATTCCAAAAACATCTTTCGGTCGACATACAGGTATATCGTCTCAAGTTTTTGATTTTATAAGGAAAAAAAACACATGCCTGATGATGGATGGAAGACTGTCCGTAAGTACTAGCATTTTAACATCAAATAAACTGAAAACTAACAGACAACAAGTTTTCTTCAAGGATCAAAACTCGCACTATGGATGAACAGGATTTTAATGCATATATTATGTTTTCTAGCGATGGATGTCGCCAATAATCGCATTGATACTTCTGATTAATTCTATGTGTGATTATTCTTTGTATATATATATATATATATATATATATATATATGTGTGTGTGTGTGTGTGTGTGTGTGTGCGCGTGCGTGCGTGTGTATTTTTATGTGTCTGTGTTTGTATATATATATATATATATATATTGTGTGTATTTAGGCAGCATATTTTCATTTATACACGTTTCATTAAATAATATAGACAACTGTTGTCTATTTATTTTATGTAAATTTTGTTCGTAACTTCTGATAACTTTGATAACATTATCATTAAACGAAGAAAGAAATTCACAATATTGATCCATATTTTTTTTAATATAATCTAAGCTTTCGGCTTACTTAAGCCATTATCAAAGATGTAAATTACAAACATATTAAACAATATACAGACACGACAGTGATGATAGTCTGTCATTGTTTACATAGATAATCTCTAAGCAACGATAAACACGCGCATATAAGACGCTAGAAGTGAGAATCGCACCGCATCTCATGACGTCACACATGACCAAACGAGGGTGAATTGGAGAATGAAGTAAGAAAAGTCGTTGGTATAAACCAATGGCTTCTGTTAACAATTATAGACATTTAAGAATATTTGTAGACATGCCATAATTGATTTTGTTTAGGTTGGGTTTTAACTGTTTGATGTATAATGCTTCAAGTATTTTTAGTTTTTGTCTATTGTTTTCATGTCGAAGTATAGTTGTGTTTTCGACAAGTATTTTACGGAATTGTGTGTGCGGGCAGGCATGTTGTTTTAAATGCCTAAAAATGTTAGAGTTTTCATTAAAATGTAGTGTCAAGCGTCGTGAAAGCGAGTTTGTGGTGTGGCCAACATAAATATTATTTAATTCGTTGGAGATACACTCTCCCAAAGGGCACTTGAA
Source organism: Acanthosepion pharaonis (assembly GCA_903632075.3). Taxonomy (NCBI): domain Eukaryota; kingdom Metazoa; phylum Mollusca; class Cephalopoda; order Sepiida; family Sepiidae; genus Acanthosepion; species Acanthosepion pharaonis. The sequence goes on from CAHIKZ030005121.1 coordinate 2,510,727, forward strand.
TTTATTAACTATGTTTGTTTTTTTGCAAATCGCCAAACGGGGAAGAAGAATCATTGCGAAGTATTAAGTTGGATATACTAGATTTAGTGTAGTATATGATTAATTTATTTTTTTTGCTAGGATCTGTAGTTGATATATTAGAATTTACTAAATTTTTTAGTATATTTTCATCTTGTTTTTAATTAGTATGCATTTGATTACGATATAGGAGATTAATATATTTGAGATCAGTAGAAGCAGTATTATGTACAATTTGCTTATTATTGAGATTTCTAAGAAAGCATCTTATTTGTTCATCAACTATATAGTTTGGAAAGCTATTATTAATAAGTGTCTGTTTTATATTCTTTAGTTCACTGTAAAAAATCTGTTTTGTGGATGAATTAGTTTCTGCACGATGTATTAGATTCTTTATAATTACTATTTTGTAGTAATATGGACATTCGCTCTTGTAGTTAAGTGTAAATGAATTTATGCTTGTAGGTTTTTGTATGGCGAAATAGTAAATTTATTTATTATTTGTGTTTATCAATATGTCAAGGAAGGGATTTTATTATTAGTATTGAGTTCATATGTGAATTTAAGGACAGAATTATTTTAGAACCGTTTTTGAAGTTGAATTATTTCATCTGTATTTTTAACTAACATAAGAATATCATCAACGTATCTTAGGTAGATTGATGGTTTTTTAAAATTTGTAAATAACTTATTTTCGAGGTTCGGCATGTAGAAATTGTTAAATGTCGGGCCCAGTACTGAACCCATGGAGAAACCATCACGTTGTATATATACATTGTTATTATGATCGAAGAAAGGGACTTCAGTAGTACAAGTTAATAGTAGATTTCTTAATATATTAGGATTAATTTTAAGTGGGGGTAAAGATGAGTTACTGTATATATTTCTTATGATTATGTCAATAGTTTCACTAACAGGGACATTGGTAAATAAGTTTTCAACATCAAGTGAAGCCATGCTTTCATTGTCAGGTTTTTCACTTTTTAGGATTTGGATTACTTCTAATGTTGACTTAACACTATATTTACTAGGAAGATAGGGAGTAATAAGTTGGTTGATGTATTTTGTTAGATGATATACAGGAGTTGGAATTTGCGATATGATAGGACGGAGAGGATAGTTAGGTTTATGTGTTTTTATAGTGCCATATATGTAGCCAGGTCTATAATCACCAACAATTTTAGGGAGTTTTAAAGAGTTCTGTTCAGCATTATTAGCATTAATAAGTTTATTAAGCTTTGATTTTAGTTGGTTGGTCGGGTTCTTGTTAAGTTTTTTAAACTTTATGTGATCATGGAGTATGTGGTCTAGTTTTTTGTTGTAATCCAATTTGTTTAGGATGACAAAATGTTGGTCTTATCAGCTTTTTTTTTTATAATAATGTCAGGGTGGTTGCGTAGTTCTTGTGCGGCAATTTTCAGTTGTTTAGAAAGAATTTTTGAGGAGTTTCTGCTTTTATCATGCCGATCCTTCAATGCCTCGGCCTTAAGTAAGTCTTTAAATTCTGGTGTAGTTTCTATTAGTTGTTCATCCTGGAGTTTAACAATGTTTTGGTATAGGGTCTCAATTTCTATTTTTTTAAAAAGTCGATTGTACTTACGGTATATATGACAGTTAGGTCCAAGGTTAAGTAATTCTTTTTGGTGCTTAGTTAGTTCATAGTTGGAAAGGTTAATGTATTTATCAGTTTTGTTAGGAAGAGTGATATTACCTTTGTATAATGTATTCAGTTTTTTTATAATTTTAATTCGGTGTTGAGCTTCAGATTTATATATATATATAATGTGTTTTTTTTTTTCGAAATGTCTTTATAATGCCCATTTTGTTTCATTTCATTTTAAAAATTAAATCAATCAAGGCTGTGCCATTAATTTCCAAACACTTTCGGAGGCTTTCAAGAACGTTGCCCATTTCAGGTTGAATGGGATCAATTTCTTGAAAAATGGCTTCTTTTAGTTGTTCACTAAATCGATGGCTATGATTTCAGGTATACCCATAGAAGGAAAACCGCATGGGTTCAAACGCTCTTTGTGTTGCAGTTACCGATTCGTTGTTTTTGGTAAACGATTCCGCAATAAAAGCACAATGCTTGCCCATCCACTTCCATGTTGACAGCTGTAAACGAAATGAAATGGAAAAATGGCATTGTGTGTACATTTTGAAGACAAAAACACATTTTTCGTTCTTTACATTATTTCGTTTTATTAAACTTTACAAAAGTTTTCAGATCATTTTGCGTACCCTCTATATGGAATTACATGTGTGGGGTACATTTTTCTTTACACCACCTTTCTTGTTGATTTCTTTCCCTTTCGCTTATATAAGAGAGCCTCACGTCAGATCTGACGTCAATCTGTATTCTGAGGGAAAGAAATCACAGAATTTAATTCCCCTGACCAAAATATTATTCTTTCAATAACAATCTTATTTTTTAGCAACAGCTGAACTTAAATTCCTTGCCATCCTCTCTTTCATTCCTGACATTTCCATTTGACAGGTTAACAATTCCATAATTCTTTGATTTTTTTTCCGAAATGAGGTTAGTGTGTTACAAACAGACAACATTCTTGAAACGAAAAAGATAAGAATAGAAAATCTGCACAGCCTATTCTAGAGTTTTCAAGAAAGTGAAATATCAGCTAATCAAGTTGCAACCTTTATATCAGACGAAAGAAGAATTTTCATCATTTTTCAGTTTCTCTTTGTATCTTGAATCTGTCTGTTCGTCCATGTCTAAAAACCCTTTTATTCGGCTTACACTTACACTACATAGATATATTAAAGGTTTTTGGAATCAGGATAATCTTTGAATTTTAAATCTGCCCTTCATCTGGTGCCTGAACATCCAACCATTGGGGGGGAGTTGTCTGGATGATGAGGGAAGAGTTAAACATTTAAATTTTATAATGACTGAAAAAAAGTTAGTGATTTTGAAAGATTTAATTTATATTGAGTTTAAATGAACACAAAGGAATTCCTGCCAAGGAATCAGACTTACAGTGAAATATTTCGTGACATTTGGTTGTAAAGTTCCGCAGAGATTTTAATTTCAAGAACTCAACTCAAATGAAGTTTGTGATTTAAAGAAATTAACTTTCGGACTGAATTATAATTTCGGCACAAATACAAGTTTTTGTCCAAATTGGATTTTGGACCAAAATCAGTCTATAGAGTTAAAGGTTAAAGTTAGTTTTAAAGTTCCATTGAAAGTTTTAAAGTATAATTGCTGTTTTATAAGTTGGACTAGAAGTCCTTTTTCATTTTTTTAGCTTTGAAATTAGTTTCTAATAAAACGAGAGACTAAATGGTAGGTTCTTTAGATCTTGACGAAATAATGGCAAATTTCCTACCGGTCAAAGAGCAATCAACGTAGAAGAATTAAGAGAAATATATTATCTTTACAGCTGTGTCAAATAGTTTTTTTTGAGTACATTAAAGAAGCAGATTAGGTCGACGAAGTAGTAACACTGCTGTATATTTACAGGATCTTCCCATTTTTCTCTTTCTTGTCTCGATAGAGTCCTGACGCCTCTCCACGTCGTTGTAAGTGACGAACTATTTTCCACGGTGCAGTCCATTTCTCAGAGACGAAAGGCCAAGTCTCTTTCTCTCAGTCTCTTCTCTGTTTATTTCCATGGAAAGTATTCAGATGAAGTGCATTCTTTAATTCCACCGGTTCTAACGTGCACGACTAAGATCAACCACGCCAGTCACACTGTAGCGAAAGACAACCATCTCCTTCCTATTCTATGGGTGGGAGGAAACATTATATTCTACAAGTTCAGTTTTGTGAAATCGAATTTAGAGATATCTTTCCCACATATCCTCATAAAAAAATGCCTCTTTCTCTGTAACTCTCTACATTGAGTGTCTCTTGAGCTTTGCACAGGATGAACATTATTGTAAATAATTCAGATTGAACTTTCATAACTACCTTTACAATGACATATATAATGTAGACACTAAAAGCATATATACGTTGAAGCTGAAAAGTCTTCCATAATTACCAGTGCTTTAACCAATACTTTTAACCAGTAAGACATGCGTTGTGGCGTATTGGTTATGGGCTCGGAGTGAGTCCTCGGAGAGCCGAGATCGAATTCTAGTCGATCTCGTTAGATTTACTTACGTACCAATGCCGTTGAGAAAGGTATAAATCTATCTCTTCTCACTCGCTGCTATGGCAAACAGTCCACCGTAGAAAGAAATGGCAACCTACTGCGGGAGAGTCATGTATCGAAAGATACTTGATCGACCAAACCTGTATCACGTATCACGTATGTCCCTTAACTGATTAACTTAGCCAATTAGGATATTAGGGTCGACATATTTACTGTAGCCATTCCATAAGTGACGTAACTAGGAAAAGATTACCTGACGGAGACCAACCTTCGTAACATTTTCCTTCTCGTAAACTGGTTACCACCTCAAGATATTAGAGTATAGTCAGAGACGTCTGATTCATCTTTCTCCCTTTGGGGAAGGTGCGAGAATAAAAAGAACCGGAATTTGAACTCGGAGAGCGAAGTTCGAATTCCGAATGTCTATACGTTTCTCTACGCATATAGGTTTTATTTTTGTCTGGCGTCAAAAATTATGTATAAAAAATGATAAATAAAATTTTCCCTCATGGGTCAAATTGTCAGCAAACATTCGCAGCTCTGGTTAAAGAAGCAGAAGATCTTGCAATGGATTCAATATAGTCTTTTCATTTCATATCAACCGAGAATATTAAAGCGAAAAGGTGAATGATTCACTCTCCTTGGAGGTTAGCATCAGTCATGCTGATGGGAGGAAGAAAGTGTTTATTTGAATTTAGTTCGGTGATAAATATTGCTTATTATTTAGACAATGGATACTTGCATTTGTGTTTTTTTTCATTTAGAGTGTATTTGTTAGTTTCGATACATCTGTTGAGTGTTTAGTAGTTATTTTTCTGTTTTTACATGATGTTTTCTACTGGATATTTTCTGTTTGCAGGAACTTGTTCTTCGAATATATGTTTCTAAGTATTCTTTGTATTTGACACGAGCATGTAGAGCACATTAGTTTCTAGGCATTTACCATTTAGCGGTCAATTATACATTCATCATTAGTAACCATTTGTAGATTTTTCTAAGACTATTGCTTATTATTCGATACTGCTATTACCAGGATTACAATTAAGGTGCAATAGATAATCTAGAAGAGGCACATCTGTGAGGATACCTGCAATAATGCTTGATGATGATACTGGTGATGATGCTGAAGATGATGCTGCAGATGATGATGATGTTGGTGATACGGCTGCTGATGATGATGATGGTAGTCCTGCATGATGATGATGATGATGATGATGACGCAAATGATGATGGTGCTGATTATATATATATATATATATATATATATATATAGAAAGAGAGAATAATTGTTTTACTCATTTCAAGTACACGAATCAATTTCTTGGTAGCAGTAGAAAATGACAAAATTTTCTTTCCAATAACTTATTTTCCTGAGGGCTTTCAGTCTCATCGGAAACCAGATTCAGGTTGTTAAACTGTATGTAACTGCGAGTGTACGCATTTCTGTAAATTCAAAACATTTTTACTGTTCATTTTATCATTCGATATCAATTTTAAATTCATTATTTTTTCCTTCATGCAAGGGAGGCAACTTTTTATTTCCCTATCTATTTCGATTATTATTATTATTATTTTTTTTTAATTGTATACATACATACATACACACACATATATATATATATATATATATATATATATATATATATATATATATATATATAAATGTAGCGGGCTTTAGTTTTTACTTTAATTCTCTTCCATAGAGGGCTACTAGGATTTTGCTTAATATTTTGGTGTAATATAGATGTATTTTCAACTAATATCTGTCTAAACTCTGAATGTGGAAATGAGTATTCTTTGAAATGCTTATCCAAGTGTAATGTAAACCTTCTCGACAGAAGTTTCTTTAGCCAATTTACTGCGACTACCAAGAAAATGATTTGTAGATTTTAAAGGATTAAAACAAAAATAAACAGATATAGTATGTCTAACTGAATTAACGAAACAATTTTGAATGAAAATATACTGCCAAAAGGCACAGATATTAATAATATATGTATTTTTACTGATTAAAATTAAAATTGTTTTACTTACAAGTGGTCTTGCAGAAAAACTGTTTTTTATTCAAATTGTTTTACTTATATATATATATATATATATATATATATATATATATATATATATATAGCGGTTTAGGTGTGTGAAACGAAGAAAGCAACAATCTTCAAACACAGCTCCACAATTTTTTAAATAAATTTCATTACTTTCAAGTTGAAAGAAACGAATTACAAAGATTCAACCGAATCAATTGCGTTATTCTGATAGAAGACTCACAATGTGACTACATAATGAGTGTATCCCGTATTTACGTTGTTTTATGAATATCAGTAGCATGTCAGCAGGCAAGAAGCTGAAATATACCTTTTACTAACAATATCAGTCCGTATGTTTCAAGTGTACATGATTTACTTTAAAATCGTTAGGCTTTGTAATAATTGACACAAATAAAATTTCTGAAATGTTTATGTAATAAAGTATATGAAAATAAATATATCAAGCGAAATAAATAAATAAAGTAATAAACAAATTAAAAACTGCCCCCGGCAAAATAATAGTTAGAATAAACTACAACAATCAACCCCAAAATTGAATAAATAGCTTTATCTTCCCAAACCAAAAAAAAAACTATTAAATAAGCGATATAATCAATTTTTTACTACGTTAATAAAAACACCGACTAATAATAATAAAAAATAAATAAATATATAAAAATAAAAATAAAAATTAATAAAAACAAGCAAAATAATTTAACCCAAGTAAATAAATAAAGAAATCAACGACTTAATAAACCATAAAAATAATAAAAATAAAATAACCACCGAAATAGACTTCGCATAATGCAGCACTAATCCGTAAATATAAATAGCCGAGAAAAATAGCAGCACTCGTGGCCTGACGATTGCGTCTAGCATGAAACAGACTGTCGCCTCTAAGTGTTTACTTATAAGTTCACTTTTATATTTATACACGCTCTATCTCTGATATTGAGCACTTTATCCCATAAATATAGCACATTTTAAGACTATATTTCTTCATATATATATATATATATATCTATTCAACTTAAATGTGTTCGTATTTGGATCGTGCAAGTTTTGGTATATTAAACATGAAGCGTGCTGTGTGAACGAAGCAACACCTCATTCAATCTGGCAATTTCATAATATTAATTTCTATCTCTGTAATGTTTATAGCGACCATTATTTCTTTCTCCATATATATTAAAATATATGCAGATGGCTTTCATATACGTATGTTGAGAAAGTTTTACAAATATTCATAGACAAAATCTTGCACTACCTGAGAGTAAACCTGAACAAAAGTTTATATTTATGATCTGGAATTGGAATAAAAGCGGTATTGACACATATCGTGAATCCATCATAAAATTTCTGTCGATGAAATTAATAAATGCCAAACATTTCAAATAGTTCAGTGTATTACAAGTAGAGTTAATACAGGACATTCATTTATAACATATTTAGTACAGTAGATAAGAAAATCGTGCATAGATTTTGCTAGGGATAGTTTTAGCCACAACTACAATATGCTGCAAAGATAAAACAAAATAAAACATTACTCTAGAAACAGCAATCTTGTTAAATAGCCTCAATTATTAAAAATGGATGAGCAAATGAAACCTGAAGGTCTATAAGAAGACGACCGTTACTCTAGCATTGTTAACTGAAACTACAGAATCAGGAATTAAGAAAGGTAGCAAATAACAGAAACAGTTGTGGATTCTCAATGGATTCGCAAATGTAACTGAAAAAGAAAGCAAAATGACATAATCAAGATAGTGATTTTCCGTTATACATTAAATTTTGGCAAGGTTGCCCCTTTCAATAGATGAATGAAACAAGCTTTTTTAATAGAAAATATTATAAATTGCAACCAACAGTAGCATTGTCAGTTCGGTCAGTAAATATCGAACGCTCCCTTATAAGGGAAACGGTTAATGTTATCACTATCATTAGCATTTAGGTTGCCAAGCTTAGAATAATTCTAAAACCCGGGCTATACTAGATACTTTTAATAATGGAAGGAGTTCAATACATTTTGATGGTCTGTTACGCAAAAATCAAGTTAAAATATTTTTAATAGTGATTTTACGAGGCTGAAACATGAATATAGAAATAGAGATAATCCTAATCAGTGAACTTAATGCACGGAAACTAATCTTTCTTGTGACAAGCCACACATAGTGCAAGAGACTTATTCATATTTTTCAGACATGTCGCGCTGATTTGTACTCATTTATTTAAGGATATTTTCACAGATGCTATATTTCAACTGTGGCATTTAGTTGGCAACGTCATTTCTACTTCAACATACACAGACACAGACACACTCACACACAAACACATATATATATATATACATTATTTGATCCATAAATAAAATTAAATAAATAATTATTTACTTATCTGCGTATGAACGTTATCGCAAGAATATACAGTTGCTAATATCTCGTTATTTAGTTTATCTTTGCACTTGTGCGTGTATATATATATATATATATATACCTACTTTCCTTATATATATATATTTATAAAAAAAATTATAACATAAGTATGTTATAAAATCACGACAAAAATAGCCATTTTGTTTCAACACACTCCGTGTCTTATCAAATGATGCTATTGAAAATAATTATATCTGATCTACTTTGTATTGAGCACTCTTTTAAGAATAGTAATTGTTGGTTATTGGAATTCATTCCGTATATACCAATTATATATATATATATATATATATGTATGTATATATATATATATATATATATATATATATATATATATAAAGAAAGTAGGTATATATATTTATATATATATATATATATATATATATATACGATGTGATGAGAACGAAAGTAATATATAAATTCCAACGTTCAGCATTAATCCAAAAGGGCTTGATACCGATAGTAGAAAGATAATTATTTATTTATAATTTTATCATATAGGCAAAACCACTTTACTCACTACAAAGATGCAACTTCCTTTCAGTGCATTTTTAACTGCACTTCAACGAGTGAGAATCGAAAGTGATTATGAACAATCCTGCACGTAGGCAAAAAGTATGTGAAACGTCACTTCCTTTTTCCATTTGTTCGAGAAGAAAAATGCTCATAAAAAAAGGTAATGGAGTGAAACACTGGTGCTTTTTGATATCACTTTGCTGAAAAATGGATTGAGTGTTTAATGTTTACTGGTCTCTGGCGATTTTTCTTGCCGATAAACAGCGGTCAAAGGTTTAGGCACATCATCTCACAAGCGAAACGAAGTTGCATCTTTGTAATGAGTAAAATGTTTTTTTCTATATGATAAAATTATAATATATATATATATATATATATATATATATATATATATATATATATGGTGAGAAAGAAAAATGATAATATTTAGATGTGTTCTTTTAGCATCTTGTTTTAAATGTCCAGGTTAAAATATCTTTTTAAAAATAAATGCACATTCTAAGTTTACATAAGAATTAAACATACGCAATGAATACAGATTTGACAAAAAAAAATCCACAAAACATCTACAAGACTATTTCCACTATATATATATATATATATATATATATATATATATATCACGTGCACACCCCCTCACTACATTCCGCCACTGCTTTTTTAAGTCCTCTTTACTCGATTTGGCATATGAAAGATATACATCTATATTAGTGTAAAGCAAAAAAGAAATTACCCCATTACCCATTCATTTATATGAGAGCAAATTCTCAACGTTCTGCTTGGCTGTCTCGTTCTCAAAAACTGAACTTCGACCTGCGGCTGATTCGTAAGACTTGAAATGCGACTATATGGGTTCACGAAATTAAGTGCAAGGTCTCATCATTTTACAGTAGAAATGGGTAAATGTAACCGTAAGTTCTATGCTAACAGTTTCTTCTCTTTCACTTCTCGCTTGTGGAACTCTCTCCCAGCCTTTTGCTTCCCAGTCAACTTTGATCTTCAAAAGTTTTAATACAAAGTCAATAGTTGTCTATATATAAGAGATGAGGTATTGTAACTATTTATAATATTTCTATTGTTCGGACTGTTGTCTTCTTCTTTATCGCCATATTCACGAAATATTGGTAGTTATATGCCCCGGCCTTCTTCTGTTGGAATTTCGAATCGAATCTCTTAATTTTTCAACGGGCTACATTGTTCTAGTTCCACGTGACATGTCTTTTCTGGATATTTCAGTTAATTTCTAAATCAACTCTCCAAATTTTTGCTCACCTCTGCTGTGGGGAGCTATTGAACTCACAACTTTTTTGGTTTATGTCACTTTTGGATTGATTCAACCAATTATATCTACCAGGCCATGCTTCTTCCCGCGAACTACTGACTATAGAACATGCATCCTAGAAGATGTTTCTCCTGATCACTACAATATTAATCTGATTCAGTTTAGAGTCAGCCATTATCTTCCCCTCCTATCCGTATAAACTACTCTTTATCGTAACCCTCTAGCTCGAGTGGTCCCCGGTTATGGCCAAGGAGGAATCTTACCTTAGAAAAAAGAAAAAAAAACACCTGGTTTGCCAAATCAAGTTAGTTTTCCATTCGTTGCTGAAATGAGATCTGTACTTTTTACATATTTTTGAAATAAGTTTTTTTGGCCATTTCCAGGTGCTGTCTTGATTATGGTTACGACCATCACACAAATAGCGCATTTAAAAATATTCACCTATTCAAGATTTTTTCTTTCGTTTTTCTTTTACATTCTTTTCTTTCATACAACAGTGAAAACCAGTCGCCATTTCTTGGCTTCCGAAAATTCTTGGCTTCGTAAACTCGGTATTTAAAGTTCCACTTGATTCTGGCATGTCTAATTCGTAGTTTTCATCTTGCTCTGTTCTTTTCGTTGACAATCAAAATGTCTGACTCTTTCCAAATTGTCTAGACAACTAAATCGTGTAAAAAGATATAGAATCTGTACATTGTCGTCGGCAAATACAAGTTTTATTGTTTTTCTCGATCCAGACAGACTCCATAGAAAAAAAAAACAATAGATAAATATTTTGAAGAAAATGAAAGCAACTATTTTTATTCTTTTCTTAAAAAAAAAAAAAAATTCTTATTCATTTCGAAGGAGAGGAAAGTTTAATTGTCGTTTCATAAATTGAATGCGTTTTTTTAAAGTATCACATCACTATTTCATTTTGTGTTAGGATATATATTAACTAATTAGCCCTAAAGCGTTGGTTTCCCTCATGTAAAAATTCTATTCAGAAAGTCGCTCACAGAAAATGAATGTGATTATTAAACATAAGAATAGGTCTGGAAGTTTTTATTTTCTACGTTAACGTTTCCATTGAATGTCAATGGAATCTCGATATTTTGTAAGATAGGGCAGGTAAGGCACAAGGTTCGAAAAAAATCGAATATTTAATCTTTTCTGCTTCAGTCGAGTGAAGTCATTAGTTAAGAACTCTTATTGTCCAGAAAACAATACTCACATAGATATTATTAACCAAAAGATTTTTACACCATTCTGTGAACTGAGGAGTTGAACAAAACAAACATGAGAGTAAATCACATTTTGTCGTCCATCTGAAAGTTCTTGAGACAATCATTATTAAATCAAGAAAATAATTATAAGAGGAATGGTTGTTGGGTCTCAGTTTTATCTGTATATAAAATCGTGAGTTAATATATTATTGATCTAGGTGTATTTTCCCGCCATTTTATTTTCATAGTACATTATAGTTGATTCTTCCCGATTAAGTTCTGACGGCAGATAAACTAAAACCTATCTGCTGTTTCTGACACGTTTTTAATATTTTGCCAGGTGCTATTATTTTATCTAATTTCACCCTTTTTTAATATTGATGTTTTCATAGAAATGACAAGAAAGCGGTAAAAACAAAGGCGAATAGAGACAAGGAATTCTAAAAGAAAAAAAAAGATGCAAGTAACTTAACCTTCTACTAATTTTGGCAAGTCGGTTTAGAACGTCGATGGTCATGGATCTTCAGAAGTTTCTTTATAATTTTACTCATAACAAATTAAATTCATCTTCAGCCAACTGTTTGCAAAGAGCCGTTGTGAAATGTCGCTATTTTCGCTAGACACTTTTGCCTTTCTTTTTATTCTGTGCGTGTGAAAATGTTCATGCGCGTTTCATTCATTGCATTTCTAGAAATGATGACTTGTCGCTTTCTGATTGTAAGCATACAACACCTTATACTTTTTGTTTTTGTTAAAACTTTTATCTTTTATCATTCGTTGTTCCAGATCTATTTTATGAATGCGAGTGTTCTCCACGTGTCCATCCTTGGATCTACGTTTTCCTAATTTTCATCAACAAATTAGCCGATATCATCGGTTCTAAATTCGGTTTCTATGCTGGTAGCACATTTACTTCTAAATTAATGTTAAGCTTGATCAGTTCGATGAAGACAAATTGGAAAGTAATCTAAAAAAATTACCTACAATCTGTTGATAACTTTGTTAAGAAATGGCTAGTTAATTTTTACCGCCTCTAAATCGAACCTGATCTCTTTGAATCATCTGAAAGAACCTTTTTTTACCTTCTGATGGCTGATTGTAACTTCCGCGAGAGAGAATCATTCAGCCTTATCAAGATAAGTTGTTTTTTTTCCGCTCACACAAAGTAGGAAGCTTTCCAAGAGAGTTGATTCACTGTGCCAACAGAATTTATTTTACACTTTTATAAGTCCAGCATTCTTCCATGCATTGAATAATGTTGATTCCGCTATGTATTTACGAATTCTTGAAATAGAAAAAAAGATTCTTCTCATTTACCGAACGCCAAATACTTCGTTATAAACATTTAAACGGCTGGGTAACAATCTCGGTGGATATTATGTGCAAATTAATTATAGCTGTACTGGCAAAATATGTACAATTTTCTTTTATATGTCCCTCACGTAGGGGTAAAAATATAGAAAGAAAAATACAATAAAAGAATTCTAAAAAAAAAGAAAAAGGCAAGAATACATGACGTTCTACTATTTTGTGACATGTCACTTTAGGAAATCGATTATCATAGTTCCTTACAGCTTCCTTTACAATTTGACATTTTACCTTTCTTACATTTACAAAGCGAATCATTAAGAATGTATCTCCAACATATTTCCGTAGATTGCGGGTGGAATCTCGATACGACGTGGAATCGGACATCGTCGGATATCAAATGAACGTATAATTTTAGAAGTTTTTAGAAAGAGAATGTCTCATCCATCTGACACGCAGCAACATGCTCTGTTGGAAATCCCACAATTCATAATGCCCTGCCATGAACAGCCTATCCAATGGTCATACTGAATTAGAAGTTGTCGCATCAACCTGATGTTGACCATTTTCCATGCAGTTTACCTCCAGTGTCGCTAACTACCATTAGCATTATGTACAACCATCTAATTAGTTTCTGTCACGCCAGTAAATCTATCTATCTATCTATCTATCTATCTATCTATCTATCTATCTATCTATCTATCTATCTATCTATACATACATAAACATACATATATATATATATATATATATATATATATATATATATATATATATATATATATATATATATATCAATAATTTCACACTCAAGCAAGACAGTAATGCCACTATGCTCCCGTGAGAATACAGACATTGAAAGAGAATCATAAAACTTAAGTAAGGAGAAATGAAAATTGTTACTAAGGGACAGGATTCGGGAAGATGACGATTGAGGTTTATATATATATATATATATATATATATATATATATATATATATATATATATATACGTACGTGTGCTGGTTTCCTCCCCCCCTTCCTTTTTTTTTTTTCTTAAACGATCGTGGTGATGTTCTCTGTCTCGTCTCTTTTTGTGTGTGTGTGTATATATATAAATATGTCTGGATGCTTATATATTATAATCTGATTGCGTTTGTTTTACGCGTGAGTTTAGGACCCCATTCACACACTCTTAGGATTAAAATGTATACATTGTCAAAGGACCGGATATGAAATTAGCTAAAGTAACTTCAATGAAGAAATAAATTGAATAACATATATATTTCTTCTTTTCTCCTCAGTAATTTTACAGTTGTAAACTTCATAGCGATTAAATTTTGATTTTGAAATTAGCAGCTTTTAATTTTAATATTAAATTTTATCATATAATTTAGTAATTATTGGTGAGAATAATTTCTTTTTTAATACTACCCATATTTTAAACATCTGAATAGCTATTATAACATGACTTCCTTGTCAAACTTTTTGAATTTTCCTTTTTGTATTTTGATTGGTCCATCTAGCTTTTGTAACAAAGGTTTCCTCTTGTGAAGGATTGTTAATTAATTCGAAACTTTGAAAACCATTTATTTTACATTCAACATCATCACTTGATAAGACCCCGAGAGTGTTGAAACAAAATGGCTATTTTGTAGTGATTTTATAACATATCTATGTTATAAATTATTTTTTTAAATAATTATATATATATATATATATATATATATATATATATATATATATATATGTTATTATTATTATATTATATATATTATATAGATAAATCGCTATATAATACATTTTCGAACCAGAATTTGATAGTGTATCTATCGACCTATATATTTCAAAAAAACATTGAAAAACTCTTGAAATACGTTGATCCAGATTCATTTCTGCTATAGATTATAATTTTTTTTTATTTTTTTGAATTTCCTTCTGTTTATTTGTCTTCTGTTGTTATAATTGTTGTAGAGATCCGTTTATTTTAATACAAATATAAATATCATTTTAATCCCTGTTTATTTTAAATATAAAATATAAATCCCGTCTATTTTAAATAGTTTTTTCTTAAAATCCAGTAATCCCCATTCATGGACTATGCCAACATTGTGTTAACCAGAATATTTTATTATAATTTAAATTATGTAACGGTCACTCCATATTCAGCACCTGAAGTTTGCGTTGTGCATCAAACTCAGATTCGTGCTACCAGTGAGAATATGACATAGGCTCCCAAGTAGGCATCTATGCGGACGACAATACTATTTACTCCTACCTCAAAAACAAATGTAATGTGTCCGACAAAACTAACCTGGCCTTTTGTCTCGAAAAGGAACTCCAATCGGTTGTACACTGGGGCAGGTATTGGCTGGTTAACTTTAATACGTCAAAAATAAAACTTCTCCATATTACTCACCAGAGAGTATCACCCCTGCCTCCCATTAGAATGTCTTACGTTCAACTCCACGAGAGCACCTCTTTGTGACCGCTCGGTCTCACATTGTCGGCTGACCAGAGATGGGACGAATACATTGAGTCAGGAGCTTCGTCCACCACAAGGAAAGTCGGCTCCCTGTGCCGCGCCAGGAAATTTTTTTCTCGCAGGAGTCAATTCTCCAGAATTCATCCAGCATTTGGATTGTAGGGTCCAACATCATGTCTGTTAACAGAAATAATGAAGGCCAGGTTAGCCACTAAAAATAATTTATAGAACAAAATGCTGGCGCTTCATTTCTGATTACATCCAAATTCTATGATGTTTATTTCTGATGAAATTTTCTCATTGGCTGAAAATCAATTTAAAATTTTGTTTAATATTAAGCTGATTTCAAAGTCGTGCTTTGAACCGGAAGTAGGTTCTGTAGGAAACATGTTGTTCATTTTTGTTTTATTCTCCAGTCGACACTTTTATTTCATTCTTTTTTATTAGCAGTAGGCTGCAATCTCTAGAATAAGAATCGTTCATGTAGAATCATAATGACACCTGCATTATCGAAGTAACTACAGAGACGTTTGGCTGTTTAAAAAATGGAACAAGTTTTCTTTTTACGAAAACTTTGTAAAATCTCCCATTACCTGACGAACAAAACGATATTTTAGCGAGACATTTATCATGTTTTAACTGGGTAAATTCTACAAAATTGAAAGAACACAAGTTGTTTTTCCCAGCTTGGCATGGCTCTGCGAATTTTCAGGAATAGGTATGTTGGATTTAGACGTTCGGATATTTTTAACTTTATGGCATAAAAAGTATATCATTATATCACAAGAAACTTTTTTACCTACATATATTTTTTACATTTTTTTTAATGTGAAGAGTTAGGTAAAGAGGAATGTAGATTTAAAGATGATTTGGTAACGACCTTTCTTTTTCTGTAAACAAACAAATATATATATATATATATATATATATATATATATATATATATATATGTGAATTTGACCTCTAGCATTAAAGTCTCTTAAATCAGACACTTTCAAGTAAGTCACGTTTTCTTAAGTAGTGTATGAATAAATGCCGAGAAGAAAAAAGTTATTTTTACTCTTATCAGTTACCGACCCTTATCTAGCGAAAAAAAATCTCAATACAGACCTGGATCGTAAGGTCGCTATTCCAATGTGGACAGTTTTAAAACATCAAGCAAAAGATGAACAGGATTAAATATCGACATTCTATGCGTATGCGTAACTAGGCCGGCAATTATCATACACATAATAGTAAAATACTGGCAGAGATAAAAGTGAAAGAGATGATCGATTTATATGATATAATGACATGAGGAAATATATTTAGTGACACTGCTAAATCTCAAACAGAAGACTGTTATAAGTAGGGAAACCTTTTAAAATTGCAATTATGGTTGCGTACGTATTGACAGCGCAGAACATAACGAAGATCATCGATGATTTTACACCTAAGTCTACAACTACGACAGTTGATCAACTACATTATGCTATAAAAATTATCTCCGGAAATTATCGTACATATTTATAAGTCTACCACCCGTCTTTGTGTTGAATATTGCAGCTATATATTTAGAGATTTTTGATGAAATTCATAGAAGAATCTGCAATGTTGTCGGTCCTGATCTGGCATCTCAACTACTTTCCCTTTCCCTCACCGTAACGTTGTTTCCCTCTTTCTTTTCTAACTTAACTGTTCTGATGAACTTGCATCTGTGGTAACTAGACCTTATAAATCCCCGCACAGTACCAGATTGGCAGCTAGGTCTCATCTTTTTACAGTTGAAATGGCTCGATTCACCTGTACGTGCTATGCTAACAGTTCATTTTATCTCATTTTCTCACTTGCCGAACTCTCCTTTATAGCAGTTTTTGTCATACTCTCTTCCACTCAGTAACCTCTTGTGTCCTAGTGATTTTATTGCCTTGCTTGGGGTGAAATAATAATAATAAAAACACTCTTTCGACGATCCAAGACTCTATGTACTTTACAAGAAGATACCATAATTATCTACAAAGGTTTCAGAAACGTAGTTCTGCACTGCAAAATATACCTTCGTGCTGAATTCGATATGGGAGTAAAACAAGGGAAAATATTAAAATCTGAAATAAAACTCGTACTGGAGAAGATGAATGTGGCAAATGCAGCAGAACCAGATAAGATTGCAAGAGAAATGATTGCAGGCTTTGACAATATTGACAACAATAAGAGCACAGAAGTAAAAATTGAAATATATAACAATGACGACATAACGGAGGGTCCCACTTTCATCTTCGTAATGTTAGTTAAGAAAGCAGATTCCAATGAATGCGAGCTTCATTGGATGATCTATTTAATGAGCCACATAATCAAACTAATGATGCGAATATTTATGAATAGAGCAAGAAGTAAAATTAGACCGGAAATAGGACAAGTGAAATTAGACCGGAAATAGGACAAGTGAAATTAGACCGGAAATAGGACAAGATGACTACGGTTAAGACAAAGCCACAGAAGCAAGAAATACGATATCCATGATTAGAATGATATCAGATAGTGCTGTATAAATTAAGAGGAATGTAAATATATGTTTTATAGATTGCGCAAAGTCGTTTGACACGGTAGGGAACAAGGACCAACTCGAATTTGTAGGAATGGAAAATATCTTTGGAAAATATTTTTGAATAATCCTGAAATTATACTGGTAGTTAACTATATTCAAGTCTGCAATAGTCCATGAGGAAGGTGCAGCTGAACTGATATCTGGTACCCATTAAACTCTACAGTACATTACTTGTCGTTTTCAGATGAGAAATATGGCTAGGTCAACTTCTGAAGTAATAAACGTTATTGCTAAAAGTGTCTATAAAGATAAGAATTAAATAACAATGATAAAGCTAAGGTTTTTGGTTTGAATATCACAAATGCAACTGATAGCCATTGCCATACTGGTCTTGCTCACCAGTTAGAAATGTATAGGTTGGTTTGGCTTGGTTTACTTTACAGCATTCCAACCTCAATAGATGGAAGCACAGTGGAGTAATGAGAAATCGGAGAGCCGAGTTCAAATTCCAATCGAATCCATTATATTCAATTACGTGCTATTATTCTTGGTACGTGTGTGTTATAGATTCGTTCACTGTTTTGTACCGAGACCAGACCGCTGAATATTTACGTTTACTAGAAGCGGATATTATTATTAAGTGACATCAACCCTCTCGGTACAAACAGAAAGAACATTTTATTTGATCTTCCTCTCTTTCAGGACGTGCGTGAGTAACGATTGTCGGTTCCCACTCATCTGAAACTATTTATCTTTTATTCGTATATTTCCCCCTCTTTTTTGTATCTCCTCCCCGTTTCATTAACTTATATATCACTCATAAATTAACATTTTAACCGTGGTTCCTTTTTCCTCATTCTTACATATTAAATATTTTCTTCTACAATTTCTTCTGATAATACCGAAAGAGATCTCTGAAGATTGCTTTCTTGCATATTCTAATATATATATATATATATATATATATATATATATATATATATATATATATATATATATATATTGCAGTTTTTGAGTATGTTTACTAGTGAGCTAGCTTAATTCAGCTGACTCATTTTATAGTCCACCAAGAGAAGGTTAAACAATCAGAAGACGTAAAATATTCAATCCGTCGTGTATAAAGGCGGCCATTTTGTTTACTCTTTCCGAATGTCCAGTGCCAACTTGACAGCCGAAAGAACAGAAGGAAGAACTACTAAATTACGCTCTGCTACTTTACCGGGATATCCACTGCTAACCTGAACAACGCTTTCCTACTGTCTTCGAAATATTCACTGCTAACCTCTGGATTCTATACTCAAAGACGACCGTCATCATGAACAACATTGGTTATGAGCCCATACCACGACTATATTTTGACGTGAATGAATCGAGATATGAATTGTGGGAAACGAATTTCTTAGGCTACCTTAGAATACAAAAACTCCATGACATCATCCTTTGCGAAGAGGACCAGAAAGAAGATGATGATTTTATGGAAAGAAATGCGATCGTGTTCGCCGAATTAATACAATTCCTGGATGACAGGAGTTTGTCTTTGATAATGAGAGATGCCAAGGACAATAGACAACGAGCTCTACAAATTTTGCGAGAACACTACTTGTCAAAAGATAAGCCTAAAATTATTGCTTTATATACTGAACTAACCGCGTTAAAGAGACGAGAAAATGAATCTGTAACGGATTATATTATACGAGCTGAGAATGTCACAAATGCCTTAAAAATTTCAGGTGAGACTATCTCAGATGGGCTGCTAATAGCCATGGTTTTAAAGGGATTACCACTGACATTCAAACTATTCACGACAGTCATAACTCAAAAAGATAAACAATTAACTTTCACTGAGTTTAAGATTGCGTTACGTAGTTATGAAGAAACTGAAAAAAATGTGTCCCCCCCAAAATCAAGGAGATAACGCAATGCAACTGAGAACGTCATTTAAAAAATTCAGAAAACCAGTTCCTCAAACCGATCAGACTAGGAATTATGATATTAAAAACAAGGGGCTCAAAAAAAATTATTACAAGAACTGTAACAGAAATATTAATACAAAAAGAAATATCGTTTGTTTTCGTTGTGGTAAAGTCGGCCATGTTCGTGCAAAATGTCAATTTTATACACGGAATGATTTTTGTAAAAATGTTATAACTTCTTCGAATGAACGAACATATGCCTTTTCGTTTGGATTGGATACTGTAGCCAATAGTTATAATTCTTACCTAGTCGATACGGGTGCAACAAATCATGTAATTACAGATAAAACAAAATTTATTAATTTTGACCCCAATTTTGAGCCAGATTCACATTTTATCGAGTTAGCTTACGGGACCAGAGATAATAATTTAGTTTTAAAAAGGGGCGATGCCTGTATTTATTTACGAGATACTAAAGGAAATATATGTAAATGTTTAAAAAGGGCTTTATATATTCCTAAATTAAAACAAAATATTTTCTTGGTTCAGTCTGCTGTTAGAACTGGTGTTAAAGTTCATTTTCATCGAGACAATTCAAAGTTAATATATCCAGACGGAACCGAATTTAATATACAACAAAATGGACGTTTGTATTATTTGAAAAGTATTAAGTCTGTGAAAACAGCCACGCACGACTTAAAGACTTGGCATAAAATATTAGGCCACTGTAATAATTCGGATGTTAAAAGATTACAAGAACACGTCACTGGAAAGAAAATTACATCTCCAAAGGGCTTACAATATTGTGACACGTGTATTAAAGGGAAAATGACGAAATATAGAAATAGGGGCCAGATCCCCAAATCAACAGATATCTTGTTCAGAGTTTATTGCGATTTAGCGGGTCCAATTTCACAAATGGGTATAGACACCTATTCATATGTATTAAACTTTGTTGACAAATATTCAGGACTTATGATATATTTTCTGAAAAACAAATCTGATACCCTGCAAGCTACAAAAATCTATTTATCCGATATCTCCGCCTATGGAAAAGTAAAAATAATTAGGACAGATAATGGTGGAGAATTTACTTCCGATTATAACGAAAACCTCCTAATAAATGAAGACATTAAACATGAGAAAACTTGTTCTTATTCTCCACACCAGAACGGAGTTGCTAAACACAATTGAAGGACGTTTTTTGAAATGGCTAGATGTTTGCTAATAGAATCTAAGTTACCCCAAAATCTGTGGGTTTATGCATTAAATACAGCCGTATATATAAGAAACCGTTGCTATAATAGTAACATTAAAAAAGACTCCTTACGAATTTTTATACGAACTACATACCCAATGTAAGTGGTATGCATATTTTTGGTACAATTTGCTATACATATTTCGACCACAGGGCAAAACTAGATCCAAAAAGTGAAAAGGGCATATTTATTGGGTATGACAAGACAAGTCCAGCCTATATGATTTATTTCTCACAAAGTAAAATGATAAGGAAGATCAGATGCGTCAGAATTACAGATTCCTTTGAGCCAGGGGAGGAACCCGAAGAAAAGAACATTAACTGCAAGGAACTGGTCCAACACGAACTGGTATGGCCTAATTATAAGCCAATGAGTAGAAAACCCGTTCAAAATCCACAATCAGAGGAAGGTGTTATACCAGATGATGTAGACAAAGAAGAATCGGACGCAAAACTTGAGTTAAAAGAAAATACAACCGATGAGGGGGGACAAATTCCGCGTTATCCGACCAGAAAAAGAAAAATTATTTTGGAATGGGTCAATGTAATATCTGAGACATTGACTGTTGATATTCGGTACAATGTATCCTGAAGAACTATCAAGAAGCCATAAATTCTGACAATTCCAAACGTTGCATAGAGAATCACTGCCAATTCCTCAACTGATAAAGCAGGATTTTCTTCAAGGGCTGCTTCAAGAAGCTTTTCATCAAACTCAACTGGACGTCCGGTTCGATCTTCATCTTCAAGGATGAAATCTCCACCGCTGAATTTTGCAAACCATCTTCTGCAAGTTCTTTCATTAACACATTCCTCTCCATAAACTGAGTGAATGTTTCTAGCCGCTTTGGCTGCTGAGTTTCCTATCTTGAACTCATAAAGCATTATGTGCCTCAAATGATTCTTGGGTACTTCCATGTTAGCAGGGTTTTAATCAAACAAAATTTAATTTTATTGTTCTCTGAAATAAAATTTGATCAGTTTAAATGGATCTAAACATAAAAATAATGTTCAGATCCAATAGACATTATAAAATTCTCTTTAAATTTCGTTCATTTTAACAAAAAGTTAGAATTCGGACAGAACTCATGGGATGACCTGATATTTTTAAAATATTTAGATTTCGGTACTAAATAACCCATAGAGTTATGATATGTCGTTAAACAAAATCAGGCAAGCACATTCTCTTTCCCTCCCAGCAGAGCCTTGTGTCTTGTTGGAATTAAATAGTTTTACATATATATATATATATATATATATATATATATATATATATAATCCAAGTGGATCCTAGTCATATGAAAATAGAACTCATCCACAAAAAGACCCAAATATTTTTTTGTTTATAGAGAGCAATATAATTACATTTGCTCGAATATATATATATATATATATATATATATATATATATATATATATATATATATATTAGACACATGTTTTAATGTTTACCGTATGTTACGCCTTATAAAACGCAGGTTATTTTTAATATCATATCTTTTAAAATAGCCCTGCGTCTTTTACGCCATATGTAGTTTTAAAAATCCTGATAGTGCGCCTGAAATTAGCTACTTGTCAACTCCTATTAGTTTACACTTAAACAAGCAGTTGCAATGGAACTCGTGGACGGTAATGCCTGATCACGATCTTACACTTACAGGAAAAATAATAAAGACACAGCATTGCACAAGTTTGCGAATGTTTGAAGGAAGCTTGGGATATTGTTGTGAAATCTTTTAAAAAGTGTGACATTATCAATGCTCTCAATGGAACGGTATATGACGCATTATTTAATGACGATGTTAAAAGTATTGAAAATGTTTATTAGGGTTTTGATAACAAAGACGGCTATTTTTATGGATTTAAAGATGAATAAAATTTTAATCGTTACTGTACTGTTTCGCTCAATTTTAATAATTACTTGGTTTTTCAACCACCTGATTCCAAAGACCTGAAGATGGCCGGAGCGTACAAAGAACGAAACGTTGTGAGAAATATGGCAATAAAGATGAGGATGATAGTCCGAGAAATGTAAATAGTGTACTTAATACCTCATCTCAGAAATATAGACAGATACTTGATTTTTATTTTGTTTTCTTACCTTTGGATATAACAAAGTTTTATAGTCTCGTGTTCTTTTTTGTCAATTATTTTTTCGTTTAATTGTAAGCATAACTTGTTTAACAAAATTAATACCTCATATATATAGGTCAGGCTCTACCATTTATTAATAATTTTATCAATTTTACTAATTACTAATTTTTTCTTGAATTTTCCTGCAGAAATTGTCGTGTGTCTTATACGCCCGTTCGTCTTATATCCCGTCAAATACGGTAATTGATAAACCGTAAGAAAACAATCTGTGTAATCGAAATTTGTATTCTTTGTTACTATCACTGCTGGAGGCATAGTAATGTTGTCTGGGATATAAGACTGATAATTACCATTGAAGTGATACGTATCGTTGATATGTGTTTTCAATATAAGTTTATCGTTGTTTGAATGAGGGTGAGCTATGTACTCAACATACTTGTAAAGAATAATGTTTTAATTTCAAAGTATTAAGCAGGATGCAGTTGGACTTTTCAAAAACCTAACCATGTTCTTGTCGATATGTTGTTAAATGCAAATAAAGTTTTATAGCTGAAGACCATTCCATTAAAAAAATAAAGCGACCCAAATATGATCTTCAACAGGAAATGTAGAGAATAGGATTTCTTAAATCCTCTAAATTTAAGATGCGTAAGTGATGGCTAAAAAGTTCTTCAAAGGAATCAACGTTATTGAATGCCTTTTCTATCATGTTCAGAGAGACAAAAAAACAAAACTTTCTTCCTAAGCCGACTCAAATTTAAAATTTAATGACGGAAGAAGGCCACTCTTTTTCTTCGTAAATCAATTATTAACAACATGTCAGTAAAACATCAACTGGATACAACTGCAGAATAAATATTCATAATGATAACATCTGGGAAATTGCCCGTTCTTCGTACATTACATTCAATATTGCTGTCACCTCTTGTCTGGGGATTCTGATATAGATCTATACATCCTTAACAAAATCCAAAAAAGAATCTGCAATATTATCGTTTCTCACATAGCCGTCACTTTCACACCGCCGTAACTTAGCTTCTCTTTGCCTTTTCTATAAATATTTTCACCGTAACTGTTCCGATGAGCTTTCCTCGTTGTTACTTTGAATTCACGAATTTCAGTTCAATACTAGTTAACTAGGTCCCACAATTTCAATTTTGAATTTTCTATCATTTTTTTTTTGATGATTCGAAATGCATTGGATCTTGAATCTTTCCTTTTATTCTATTTAGAATTTATTAAAATAATTTTCACCGGAACCCAACTTTACCTGACATGGCCATGAAACAAACATTTCAGTGTGGTGTTTTCAGAACAATTTTCTATTTGTAAAATAAGTCGAGAGATTGCCCACATTTATATTCTGAGGTTGTTTCATTTTCAGTGCCTTTTGCGTGATAGCCGGAAGACGAGGAAGAGATTTGGATCTCCAAGGGAAATTCTGAACAGTGGAATTTACTGTCTGTCTATATTTCTGAGATGTGGTATTATGTACAATATTTATATTATTCGGAATATTGTCCTCATCTTTGTCCCCATTCAGGTGGAATGTCGAACTAAACCCTTTATTTCGCCCACTGGGGTAGCCTGTTCTAGTTCTACGTGCCAAGTTTTAATTGATGTCATCAGTTATCTCTTGTGAATTCCCCTCTCCAAGTTTTTCACTGACTTAACATGGGTCCTGTCACTGGGTTTAGCCAACGCCTTTATTCACTGTGCCATGTGTCCTTGAGGATATCTATGTATGAATTTCTGGGTTTTATAAACCTAATGTCTTCAGCAACTTTTTTACCAGTGCCCATATTACAATTTTTTGCTATTATCTCATATTTTGACCAGAGCTCATATTGAAAATTTTGTTGTTATCGCTTTTCTCTGGAAATTATAATTAGACTCAGAAAGTGAAAGGTCTATTTTCACGGATACAATGAGAGAAAAGAGTGTTTAGGGAATTTAATTATCACATGGCAAAAGAAGCAGGGACAAACTACTTCCAGACATATTTAACGCATTTGTCTTGATGGATGTTTTAATATATTTGGTTGGTGCATAATTACCAGCCGTTTTTTTTTTGTTTGTTTGTTTTTTAGGCAAGATATTTGTTAATGAAAATTGCTGTTTTGTTTACTTTTTTTTTTAAATAAAAATATTATTTTATTTTCAGGTTATAAAAATGTGTGTCGATAATCATACGCTCTGAAATAATCATTTAAAATGTTATTGTTGAAATGTAATGTTTCTTTTTTCATAATAAATATTGTATAAAAAACGCCTGGTTATAAAATCCATCAACCCAATACATAAAAATGACTAGCAAACTGTCATAAGTTACTTAAAACAGCAAAATGCAGAAAGCTGTGGAGAGCCATGCTTGACAACGTCATAAAACAAACTTTACTCAATTTCCATATCATGCGCAGCTCTCCATTTCATTCGCTTATACATATTTTAATTTGTATTTGCAAAATAAGGTCTTGTTATAACTGTATTGTATTATTATTATTATTATTATTATTATTGTTATTATTATTATTATTACTCCCATTATACAATATCACTTAGACCAATTGCAGCAATAATTGAATAAATGGAAAGTTTTTAAGAATTTTTAAAGAAATTCAGAATAAAAACATGAACAAATTTAATCTTATAAAAATTATAAATATGATGGAATTAAAATAAATTTAATTGTTTAACAATTCATATATTTTCTTAATGAAATTCAGCTGGAAATTTAGTCAAAGAGGTTAAATTATCAAAACGAACAATAATTTGCTAATAGTAGAATGCCATATGAGGAGGCCGACCATTATTCAGGGATTATAATCTAGCTTTAATTTGAAACCTCCATTTTATTAATGCATACTCTGTCCTGAAGGAGAATATTCACTATTTTCCAGAATGAAATTGCAAAATGATATTACACTAAATCCATTTCCATTCAATTAATAGTAGCCCCGAGGTGATAATAATTTTGGTACTTACCTTATTAAATTTCCCAAAGGTGAAGGTTATTCACAAAACAAAAATAAATGATTAATCCACTGCTTAAGGAGAGTTATATATTTATTAAAATAGCATACAGTATGGCTGCCTCATTAGTTTGAATTTTACCTGTAATATAAATTGTAATTCTATTTTTATTATACAGACTTGTTTCTTCCTCATGTTTATTTTAAAATAGATAACGGTGGCAAACCAGCATGTATTGATTTACCAACAAATCACGTGACCCAACTTTAAAAACATAGAGACAAAAATTTACAATGACACACGCACATAGCCTCTTCACCTCTCAAGCTGTTGTCAAACGTCCTAGAAATCTCGTTATAAAAAATTATAATGTAATGAAATGTATAAATATATGTTGTCATGCATATTTAAATTTATTTAATAATGTTCTTATAATTTCTTATTAATATTTATCATTTTTCCCATACATAATAGTTAGAATATAATATGAAAGTATTTGCTTATATACTCTGATTGATATAAGAATATGTATGAAAAACGAATACTCGATATCCTGTAAAGAATGGCATAAAGCAGAGAAATAACAACCCCAGGTCAAAACCCCCTTGTATGGTACCGTATTCGGCTGGGGTTTAGGCAAAATATACTCATAAATTACTTGGAGTATTATGTATATAGAGACAACATTAGCGTTTTGGTAATATATATATATATATATATATATATATATATATATATATATATATATATATATATATTGTACACAGACACAAACACAAACACAAACACACACACACACGCATATATATATATACGAGGAAGCCCGAGCCGTGGCCCTAGACATCTCCAAAGCATTTGATAGGGTTTGGCATGCCGGCCTTCTTGGCAAGCTCAGGGTTATGGCATTACGGGTCGATTATATAACCGAATACAATCATTCCTGTCAAACCGTGAATTGAAGGTCGTTCTCAACGGATTCTCATCCAGTTCCTATCCCACGAACGCAGGTGTTCCTCAAGGCTCCATCCTAGGTCCCACTCTATTCCTTATCTACATAAATGACCTTCCTGACGCCATAACTTCCCAAGTTGGAATCTACGCGGATGACACCACAATTTATTCCTACCTCAAAAACAAATCTAGTCTCGCTGACAAAACTCACCTTGCCGTGCGTCTCGAAAAGGACCTCCAATCGATTGTGAACTGGGGCATGAATTGGCTGGTCAACTTCAACGCTTCTAAGACAAAACTGCTCTCTATTAACCACCACAGAGATCCGTCCCTTGTCTTCATGAGAATGTCTGACGCTCAACTTCTCGAGAGCAACTCTCTGCGGCTTCTCGGTCTCACGTTGACTGCTGACCTGAGATGAAATAAATACATTGAGTCAATTGCCTCGTCCACCGCAAGGATTGTTGGCTCCCTGAGCCGCGCCAGGAAATTTTTCTCCCCGGAGTCGATCCTCCAGATCTACAAATCAGCAATTCGCCCTTGTATGGAGTATTGCTGCCATATATGGTCTGGAGCCCCTTCTGTTTGCCTCGGTGTTCTTGATAGGCTTCAGAGGCGGATATGCAATGTAGTTGGCCCTGCCCTGGCGTCTCGTTTACAGTCACTTTCTCAAAGACGCGCCGTCGCTTCTCTCTATCTGTTTTACAAATACTTTCATGGAAATTGCTCCGAGGAGCTGCATTCGCTGGTTCCCAGACGTCATGAGTTCCAGCGCCTTACGAGGCTGGCATCCCGCTCTCACCACTTCACTGTCGAAACTCCTAAATGTAGCCGTCTCTTCTACTCTAAAAGCTTCATGTCTCGCACCTCTCGCCTGTGGAACCCCCTTCCCTATTCTTGTTTCCCTGTGAGCTATAATCTCCAGCTATGTAATGTCAATCGACATCCCCAGTTGCCTTGATCTATCCACTACCCTCATCCTTTCTTCTATCACTCCTATCTGATCTTGCTCTAAACTTTCAGTAAAGTGGCTTCCCGCCCTTTGAAATGATTAATATATATTTATATATATATATATATATATATATATATATATATAAATCGTAACGACAAAATTTTTGTTACGACGGATAATTTCCCATCCTATAAAATGTTTAAAATCTAAGAAGATAAAATAAACTAATTGAGATTTTTTTTCCGTGTTTTCCAGATAAGACGTCTAGCCATCCTTGCACCATTTGTAAGAGTCACAGAAAAAACCCTTTGAGTATTTCAGCTAGAAAGAGAACAGTTTAAAATCGTTTTTTGTTAGCCCCACTATGTTTTCCCAGCTGAGCAATGGTGAGCGCAAAAATATCATTCAGGCCTTCAGTAATGGTATCTAATTGCATAGACTGGTTTCCATCTTCAATGTCAATTTAAGAACAATGAAGCGAACGGTATATAAGGTTAAAAAAAGAGAGAACATTAGAAAGAAAAACTGGATCAGGTGATCAGAATATATATATATATATATATATATATATATATATATATATATATATATATATAATATATTTTTATACGGACGTAAAACAGAGATAATTGAAAATCAATAAGTAATATTCAGTGGAGTAGTGATTTTTATTACGTGATGACTGCAAGAAAAGTAGTACGTTTCTCTATTTTATCAGAAAGATGAATGTCGATGGTAATTAGATTACACATATTTTTTTATCAAGAAAATGAATTTATTGAAAAAAGCTTGAACAAAGTGACTATAAACAAACTGTTTTTTTTTCCTTTTTTTGTTATCCTCTGCCGGCCGTAATGATGGAGAAAGCATTACCTCGCACCATTGACAGGGAAACACACTGCAAGAGCCACTCTGTTTCATGAGGCTCGTCCCTTAATCGAGACGCCAACGCGCCAATTCTCCGAAGGAACGCCATCGAACGAAGGCCAATAACCACTCCACTGCCACAGGATTAAAGAAACATCTATCATCAAGAGAAGAATATTTAACTATTTTTTAAAAATCTCTACATGCTGGGCGACGGATCCCGGCTCAACCCCGAACCTGATCAGATTTCCGGACAAATCAAATAAACTCCACCATTTTAAAAGGAAAAATGGTAATGCCATCCAGCCGCTTTCCATCATCACGGTCGAGGCCTAAGAGTTCGATTTGGGAATGAAACCCAGCTGCATCCAGACCTCTTCTGGTGACGTCGCTTATAGCTGCAGGCCTTGGAAAGTGAAACTACAACGATAGGAGAGAGGAGGCAAACCGAAGAGATCAATAGAAGCTCCACATCTGCATCTGTGATGCTTGCATAATGTGAGCCCAAGACATTCCATCATCTATAAACGGTACAGGTAGATGAAAAGGGTACTGAGTTGAACTAGGCGCCACTACTCGGTTGTGAAGCAGAAGCCGACAGACGAGTCGATGCTGATCCAGAGAGAGGCTCAAATTAGTAAAATTGACCTCGCATTTTATTTTATCCCAGCTTTTTTGTTTTGATGTGTTTAGTAGGTTAGAAAGTAATTCTTCGGCCCAGACGCTGTAAGCTTGTTCGAAAGAACTACCAGAGAAACACTGAGACGATCCACTAAATGAGTATCTCATCAATTAATTCACAGCTGGAAGAAAGGGAAGAATGATATGTTGGAAGGGCCAACTCTGCCGCTGATCGAAGGCCCAGGTCTCCGAAACTCAAAGGGAGCTTTCCCTGCCTCCAGCCTGTGTCGTCGAAATTAACGTTGCAAATTAACTCAGCGCATCTCTTAATTGTGATAGCTATCACATTTAAGAAATCGTGTTCGAGGTAGCAAGGGGAACTTCGGAGAGTGTAGAGGAACCTCGGTAGCGAAAAACTGTTCTTTAAGAAGAGGAGGGTTGGGTGTGCATAAATTAATTGCGATTTCTCAGTCATTCTTCTTAGAATGGCATGCTTAGTATCCAAACATTCTGGAATGGCTATTGGAAAGACTGCAGAGCCAAGAATGACTAATTCCTCCTTAGGTGTTATTTTTATATCCTCAAGAATGAGTTTAATATCCCGGATAGCACTCTCGAAATCATCTGCATTATAATTCAAGTGTATTACCTCTGACTTGGACGAGTTAATCTCAAATCCGAGCAGAGATAAAGCAGGAATAACTCGTCAGAGTTCAGCAGCTACGGCCTCGATGGATCCTCCCAAAGTTGCATCATCAATATACCATATATCGAAAGGAGAGGTGATGGAACGAGCTACCCCGTCAACAGCCATTGCAAATAGTAGCGGACCATGTGGATCACTTTGCTGGATTCCAGTAACAGAAGAGATAATATTATCGGAGGCGATCAAAATACTTGGATAACTATACGGAAGATGAGGCAGTTTAAATATCGAAGGAGTTCGTTGATGGCAAACTTCCAGGGTATGATCCCTTCTGATTCCATTAAAAGCGTTTTTAATATTAAATTTTATTAAGATACCTGGGGAAACAAGTGATGCATTCTCGAAAATGATCTTGCGGCATGAACCGCGTCTTTACATCCGCCCAGTATGTCTACCCCGAACTGGACAGGTGGCAATTCATGCTTTATCTCCTACACAACAACTCTACAAGCAGTGTTATGCCGCAAATCGACGAAAAACTTTACTAACAGCAATAGGGAAGATACCTCCGTCTTTTTTTTAAGCCGTTGTTTGCTGAAAATATTAAATCACTGGCATGTTGGGGCATCGCAACTCAGAAAAGGGTATAATAAGAGCTGTTGTGGATCTCTTCAAATGTTCACCGGCTTCGGCAGTGTGGGTAGTCATTGATGTGACCAGGTCGTAGGCCGTTCACACTTCCACTGCTGCTTCCCGAGAAAGACTTCAGAGCGGCCACCATCACTCTCTTTGAGATTTCAATATTTGAATCATTGTTTTCCATCTGAACAAATCTGACATCTGATGGTGGCGCAGGATGTTTCCGACGGAGAGCTGTGAGAACTTCTGGTTTAGTAGCTAGTATAGTATCGGAGGAGGTCAATACTCTAACTGCAGCTGAGACATCACCCTCGATCAATTTAGCATTGACGGGGTCACGGAGTCTCTTAGAATCGTCGACTGTAGATGAAGGATGAAATATATTAGGATTAGAGAGATTAGAAAATGCGTTTGCATTTATTTTAGACGAATTGAATAAAGAAATGTTATTTTTTATAATAGATGAGACAGATGATGTAGGGTCCTTATTGTAAGGAATGCCGAACACAAGTGTTGCGAAAGAGAAAAGGTGATCCCAGTCAAGCGAGCTATTCAAGTTAAGTGCCTGGTCCATGGAAGTAGCCAAGGCATCGGCTACCGGGATTCTGACAGATTTAGGGATTTTTAAAGGCGTGAGGTTACCCTCAAAACTTCACTGGCATCTATTTGGTTGATGGATCACACTATCTTCTAGAGCCGAGAGAGGCAGATAATGTAAACAATTCCAAACAACCAGAGACGTTGAAGCACTTCTAGGCAATCCTACGCAAGATAAATGAAAAGACCGTTCACAATTTGAACAATTTCTTTTACGCTTATTAATGCTG
This sequence comes from Acanthosepion pharaonis, assembly GCA_903632075.3. Classification (NCBI taxonomy): domain Eukaryota; kingdom Metazoa; phylum Mollusca; class Cephalopoda; order Sepiida; family Sepiidae; genus Acanthosepion; species Acanthosepion pharaonis. Next base: position 2,542,376 of record CAHIKZ030005121.1, read on the forward strand.
CCACAAGAAAATCAACGGTCAGATTCCAGTAAAAAAGAAACAAGATATATTTTTTGTTCTTTTCTTTTTCCTAAAATTAATGTATTTTTTTTTATTCTGTTAAATTCTTGTAATCTCCGCTTGACATAAATTTCATTTTTCCCCCTTGAAATCAAATCTTAGAAAAAAAGACTGTGTTGAATTACAAATCCTTTACAATAAAGTTTAAATTTTCCAACTATTAATTCAATAATGATTATTCAATTTATTATTCAAATTTGTATTTACCTTACTAAATATTTAATCCGATATTTTTACATTCTTAAAAAGACGTTGAAATCAGCAGAGCTTTGAAAAACATGTCTTCTCTCTTCGAATATTAACTCTATATATATTGTGAAAAAATGACACAACTATGGCACAAGGCCGAAATGGGGGGTTGAGGCTGGTCATCACTAACTATCTTATACCTAGCTAATCTGATTCGCAACCGATTCATATATTACAATTTCCACATTCATAATAAGAACTCGTCCGTCACCAATCAATCCTCCATAATAATCCTCCATAATATTAACTCTGACGTAATCCAAATCTTCGAACCACCTTCCATTGTTGACTAAGAGAAAACTTATTACATCACATTAACCAGCGATTTATAGACATGTTAAAATCTCATGGTTGTGGTTAAATGTAATTTATTTAATGAATCTTGTTTCTTTGGGTACTAATAACTATACGTATATTTAGTCGCTTTTCACAGTCTCTTTTGTACATTATTATATGCGCACGTTTCTCTTATGTTAGTAGATTTGGTCATTTGTTATGAGATGATCAATATATGCACGTGTTACCGATAACTTTCAATAAGTGAAATCTTTTGAAAATCCTGTTCATACACTCTTAAAATGTTATAATCCTTCTGATCTAAATTCATGCCAATTGCGCAAACGTTTTACACTTTAACTTAAGTGTTCGTAGTCGATGTCTAACGTGATAACTCCTATCTTTATTTGTATTCATAAAATTAAAGAAACCAGAAAAATACATCTATCTATTTTACTTTTACAACCAGGAGGATTTCTAATAAATTCATTTTATGAATAAGATAAAACATAATCAATTTGTCTTACGAATAAGATAAAAAATAAAGAAAGTGTATTTAAGCATAAAGAATTCTTCCAAACATGTTTGATTGAATAATATCGACAAATTCTGTCAATTTAATTTTTTATTACCTTTTTTTTCTGATTTCAGAATTAGATGTTTTATATAATCAGTAAATTTAACATTCATTTTCAAGGATTTCGTTTTCTGTCTGTTTAGTAATTGTTGTTGGTTAGTTCCAGCGTTCTCTTGTTTGCTGGAATCAATTTCAGATCACGTAAGCTGACCTCATTCATAACGATCAAGCTAAATCCTGTACTCGTATATAAAAAAAAGTACTCGAGAAATAAAAAATAAAAATGGATTTTGGTAAATCTACTGATTATATAAAACAACTAATTCGGAAATTTGATAAAGATAATAAGAATTGAATAAACAGATCTTGACGATATTATTAAAAAATGTATTAAAATATAAAAAAAGTATTTTAATAATTTAAATGGATATAAAATCACATACAAAATATATCCATGAATGAGATACAGAATGATAAAATAAATAAAAATGTTCTACGATTTTATTCCAATAATATAAAGTAGCAGTTTGAAGGTGACCACTCTCAATTTAGATGTGACTTGATCTCGCTCGTCTTGTTAATAAGAATTAAACAAATAAAAAATATTGTTTATATTGTCACTTTGACTTGTCCATAAAAAATAAAAATTAATTATAGTGTCAAAAATAATTAAAACAATTATAATTATCATTAATTCTTTATTTCTGAACCAATGAGAATCAACTCCAATTTTCTCCTCTACACAAACAAACACGTGACAACTTAACTGTCGGATACGAAGTCAAGACGTGGGTCAATATAAATTTCGGCCTTTTTTTTTTCTTTTTCAGGCCACAATTGTAACATTTTTCTCTTAATACTCAAAAAAAAAAAATCCTGGTACGAAAATTCGGAAAATTCCTTAATTTTACAACTAAATTAACAGGACTCTTATTCTACACAGGTGTAATAAAAACATGCGATAAAAACTGTATACATTTTGCTGATTCTTTATTTTATTCTGTCGGATCCCGATTGATTATTGATCTACTTTTGATTCCAATTCACAATTTTACTGAGTAGTCTTTAAGGTCTCCAAGAATACTTAACAACCAAATAATAAATAATACTAGTTTTGTTGTTTCCACTCTTATGAATAATCAAGAGTAGTTTCCCCTTGTTTTGTTAATCTCCTCTTTGGGAGAGTTATTTCTATTTACTGGGACTATAAAAAGGACACTACACGCGAACCGTTTAATCTCAGTTGAATAAAGCTTTCTTAAAGCATACACCTGCGTACTTTTAACATTACATCCACATCTTGATGTTTTTTATGTTTCTACAATATGATATATATATATATATATATATATATATATATATATATATATATATATATATATATATATATATATTATGATGTTTATGATCATTCTTCACAGAATAATAACTCTGCTAAATTTTGTTTAGTTTTGAGCCATTTCTACGAACGGAACACACTAATGAAGTCAAAAATTTTTATCCTGGACTTTGTTAGTATAACAAGTTTTATCATATTCGTAAGATGAATATACACAACATCTTGTCGGTCGACGGTTGGTAATTAGTGGTAGTAAATGACATATATGAATAGGTCAACAGAATATCTATCATATATCTTCATCATGAGAGCTATTTCGACTTAAAAGCCCACTGAAAATGTGTGCGATTTGTCAGTGTTAAACAACTTTCTAAATAAATTTTATCAATTCTCTCCAAATCTCTACATCCTGTGTTAAATCCTAAAAGCTCTGAAGGTTTTCCAAGTTATTCAAAGTTTTTTTTTTCATGGAGAATAATGATATATAATTGATTGTTCTCTTAATGTCAAAGTTGTATATGTATACAATGCTTGTTCGTCCAAAATCTGTGGATGGTATTCATCCATTTTGTTACTGATGACAAAACTCTTTCCTGACATTTACTCTCTCTTTTCACGGCTGTTAATATGAACTTTCTAAATCCAATAATGATATCAGACCATTATTTGATATTGGATTCATCGAAATAAAAACATACAGAAATGTTAGAATTCTCAATGTCTCGAGCCATTAATTCCTTCTTTTCCTTTCTTTAACGAGCTCAGAATTAAATGATGTAATATTCAATCTATATGTTCAGTTGAATAAATTTACAAGATTTTTAAGAAGTTGCAGACTTTTAAAAGTTTACAACCGGAGCAGTCCTGGACTTCTCTGTCGAATAATTCACTTTATTCCACTGTAAGAAATAGTTACAAAATCAAACGCAGTCCCAAAATGCTATTAAACAGGAAGTAAATCGAATAAGAATTAGCATAATGATCTTTAGCAGTAAAGACAAACAAATATAAGTCATATCATCAAAATAATGCATGAATTTTTATTTCTCAAAGAAAAAAATAGTTTTGCACACGGAGAAGCCAGCATCTTGCAAAATATTTGTAATATCTGTTAATATCTTGGCTTTGATCTCACGACGAGCTGCGTAAAATTACGAGATTATGTCCAGTGAGACAAGTTAATTCCATATTTCAAATGTACGATCAATCGCTAAATACATGGTCAGCTTTTTTACCACTTCTCTTACCATGTTATATCTTTACAGGTGTCAGACTGGACAAAAAGATGGAACATCGCTGTCATTTCTGCGCCAGAGCTTACGAAAATTTACTTTCTTACGTTGGGGTTCGAAATTGTTTACACCACCGTGCTGGTTGGTGGAGGGGTATTTATTTTACACCCTGCGCCGCATTTACCCAGAGACAAATAGTTACGAGCTACTCTCTATCTCTCTCTATTTCCATGAAAAGGGTTCAGCCTCCATCAGTTCAAATACCTACGGCTCGCCATACCCTGTACTGATTCTTTTCTTATTCCATTAGTAAGAAGAAAATCACACTCAGTTTCTACTTGAGAACCGCTACTTTATATATAAGACCCCGCGGTGATGCTTTGCCAATGACTACAATCTCAACATTTTCAAATTCAGTCTTAATCGTAATATATTCTACATATCCTCGTGATCTTAGACAGTCAGTTATGTGACATGCCGGATACACGCTTAAGAGATCATGTATCTTTCGATACATGACTGACGAAGCAGATTTTTCCTGCAGTAGGTTGCCATTTCTTCCTGCAGTAGATAAAGTTATTTAACCATAGCTGATGGGAGAAGAAGAGGATTCATACCATTTCCAATGCTATTAACACGTAAGTGAATTAAAGGATTCGACTGGAATTCGAACTCGGCTTTCCGATTCCTCAAACCGAGCTGCCATTCAGTATTCCACCGTGCATTTTCATAATCTACATTTCTTATACCTTCCGCTTCCATCCCAAATCAATTTCGTAAAAAATCTACATTGAGTGGCCCTTGGGCCTTGTTTAATGTGGATAATAGTGTAAAAGACCACTAAAGAGTAAAGTAGAAAAACAAACTGGATTTTATTTTGTAACAGATTTTGATTTTAACCTCCAAATATTTGTAGCAAAATAAGCCGCAGATTATCGACTTATCACACCGACAACGGAAACACATTCGGGTGGACGGCCATCACTGGTCCTCAACTACCTCCTAAATCTCTCATATCTCCAAGTGTCATGCTACACTCAAGTCAGGTGTGGGGGTGATGTCAATGCGGCACGTTTGCGGCACCTCCTCGTCGCAGGTCACCGGCCAGGGTTGAAGGGTTCCTCAGATGAAGCACATCGGCCACATATTCGCGACCAAGGCGAACCACCTAAGTTGGAGGACATCGGCTGTGGTCTAACATGGAGAAGGATGGGCTCCGCCAGGTTAAAACACCCAAGACACGCCAAATGATGAAGACACCAAGAAACCATTCGAGGAGACCCAGGTTCTGTCACACGACCACGACAGATGAAGAAGAATGGTAGACAGTTCATCACGTCTCTTTCCGGGGGTTAATGGTAAATGAGGAAGAAGAATCGAAATCGCAAAAGAAAGCAACTGATGATAGTTCTACACCATTGACTCCGATTCAAAGAAAGAATAAACAGATTTAAAAGTCGCTTTAGCAATTACTATTTTCTATATAAATTACTATATAAACATATCTGTAGAAGGATATTGGTAATCACAAAACCGACTACGAAAGTCGACTGGAAAGTTAATAAGCTCACCAAGATATAATATAAATCGACACTTCAGTTGAACTTTTAATCTGCACTTTTCAGTCGACCCTCGTACAACCTAACATCGCCATTTTAATTGGGAAGCATTTTAGTTTGCAATACCTACCTTACAATATAGCACATAAATGTAAACTGTATTTCCTTAGCATTATCAAATTTAACCCAATCAGCAAACGATAAGTTATCACCTCCAAAAATGCAATTATAAAGTGTCTGTATTTTATTTATTATGTATGTGTTATTTGTATAAATTATTTTTTCTTTTGCTTATTCTTTTTTTACAATCCTGTTCATCCTGAACAAGGCCAAAGAGCCAGTCGAGTTAGGAGTTACAGAGTAAAACGAAATCTCTGCGGATATGTGTGAAAGGTAACAGTTAACTCCAGTCTTGAACTGATTAAGACTTTAATGAACGGGAAAGCATCCTATTGGCAGTCGTTTTGCGTCGGTTAGTGGGAGGAAACTGCTCGGTTGATACATCTCAAGAAAGGAATACGAATGAAATGATGTTTTAGTCGTGAAGTTAAGAACTGGTAGAACGATGGAATGTAGTTCGACTGAGAACTTATCATGAAATATTGATTAGCAGCGAGAAGTTTGGGATGATTCCTCTTTGAAAAAACGTGTTGTAAGGTGGAAAATAATTCTTTACCGAAATGGACTCAGGGACCAATTTCGACTCAACTGAAAAGGGAAGAATGGCAAACAAATTCGACCAATCAACCAACATAAAAAAGTTATTGGAGATATATTTAAAGTGTTCTTTTCCTGTTCTATTTATCAAAATATTTTCTATCGCAGTTACTAATGCTATTTTACATTTTCAGAAGTTTTCTACTCACTAAGTTTAAGGAAATGTTTACTCTCCAAAATGTTTCAGGGATGCTTATTGTGAATTTTGTTTAACGAAAATGACATTTTTTTCTGAACAAGAGGTTTTCAGCCATTCGTTAATGCTTTCTAATGGCAGGACATATAAGACATATCGTTTATTCAAATCTAACCCGTGATCTTATAACAGATGCTGAAACCTTTCCTAGGCTGGTGACATCCTCAAGACTCACTACAGTAGGACAGAAATTTGTTTCCGTCAGTCCATTTGATCAAAAATTGAATAGTAAAATGTATTCAATTCGACTATTATTATTATTATTATTATTATTATTATTATTATTATTATTATTATTATTAGTAGTAGTAGTAGTAGTAGTAGGAGTAGTAAGAGTAGTAGTAGTAGTAGTAATTAATCCTTTGATTTTTGGTGTATACTCATTTATTCTTGGGGCCCAAACAGAGAGCTAAGATCAGAAATGTCATCCAGTGAGCATTGATTTGAAAGAAAATTAAGATCACACACATTTTACATAGATGAAGCCCTTTGTAAGATGTGAGCTGCACACCAGAGTACAATTTCTTTGTGTTTCATTAAGACACCTGACAGGGATCCTTTCAATGGACCTTTTCCAATCAAACCGAGGGCTCCAACTAAAACTGGAATTGTTGATACCCTCATGTGACACATGTGACACATTTCTGAGATTTCACTTTCAAGTTTTTTATGAGCTTTAAAGATACATTACACTCTGCAGGAACTCTCTTTGTCAACATGAAGGTATATTTTATTTTTATGGTCTGTATTACTCAATTAAACATATTTCTAAGAATTCTTTATGCTTAAATACACTTAATTTATACATTATTCACATTATTCGGACTATTGTCCTCATCTTTGTCGCCATATCTATTACAATGTTTCGGTCTTTGTACGCTCCGGCCTTCTTCAGGTGGTTTCAATGTCGAAGAAGGCCGGGGCGTACAACGGCCGAAACGTCGTAATAAATATGGCGACAAAGATGAGGACAATAGTCCGAATAATGTGAATAATGTACATAACACCTTGTTATGGCCCTGTTCCTTATACAACGGTGATGGTCCAAGGTAGACCCAATAAAGAAGAACTCGAACACGGATATGGAATAACAGAGATATATTACAAACAGGAATATATACAGAGAGGTAGAAAGTGTTAGTACGAACAATCAGGTTTAGTAGTAATTGTCTGAACGCGATTCTGTTTCGGACTGCCTCTGACTCGACTGACTGACTCGCTCGTTCTGACTGACTGACAGACTCCTGACAGACTTCACTCTAGACTTCAGACTGAACAGTATTTAGTCACCTCCACCACGAGGGCATCATGTGGCACAAGGCCGGTTTAACGTGGGATCTCCGAGCCCGTGTGCTCGGCCAAAAATATGCCTTTGAACCCGTAAAAACGGGTTCAGGGTCGGTTTACCTCCCCGAAAGAGACTCCGCCCTCCGGCGTAGCCTCTTTCGGGTTCATCCCCGCCCGAAGGCAGAGAGTTTAACCGATCAGCCGGTCGTCCGAATTCGGACTGAACTCTCTGCTTCATCTTGAGGCGCAGTATTTATTACGTATGGAATAGTCCATTATGTTATTATGGGTAAGGTCCCATAACACATCTCAGAAATATAGAGAGTTACTTTGTTTTATATTATTCTTAAGATGAATTTATTATGTTTTATCTTATTCGTAAGACGAATTTATTAGACATCCTCCTGGATGTAAAAATAAAATATGTTAAATATATAGATGTATTTTTCTGGTTTCGTTAATTTTATGATCGCGAATAAATATAGGAGTTATCATGTTAAATATAGGCTTCGAACAGTTGAGTTAAAATGTAAAACGTTCGCGCAATTAGCATATATTTGGTTCAGAATGATTATAACATTTTAAGGGGGTATGAAATGAACATAATTGTGATCTATTAAGATGTCTAAGCGATTAGCCTTGATTTTTCTCTTTGTGTGTAAAGTGCCATAAAATTGTTACATGTCCTATCTCTGTAACTGTGTCTTGATTGATACCAGTTTCTTGCCTTAAATATGGCATCTATCATGGCAAGCTTTATATTCCCTTGGTGATAACATTGTGCAACTTGATACAATATGGTCAATTGTTTCTGAATATTTATTATAGAATCAGCATTTGGGGACAAAACAATTTTTCAGTATGTGTGCTTGGTAATTATTAATTAACTAGCATTGGTCATATGCTGCATGAATAAAAACCTTCTGTTTCAGCTTTTAAGCCAGCATTATAAAACCACTGATGGGTACGGGGTCTCTCTCTATCAGTTTCTGTTTGATACGGGCAGATTATTGACCATAAATGGGCTTATATTGGAGTCGTTTCTGCATTTGGTACTTTCTTTTGCAGGTTCTTTGCCCATACAGCAGTTGTATTCTGGTTTATTCGCCCTACATTACCCACTTTAAATTCCGTTTTGAATTTTTTGGCTTCCTTTATTATTGAAAACAACAACAACAACCACAATAATAATAATAATAATAATAATAATAATAATAATAATAATTATTATTATTATTATTATTATATTTCAATTTCTGCTATGTTCACACAAAATACCAAGTCAGGAGGAAGACCTAAAGCAGGTAGTTGTGTTTTGTTATGACTACACTTCATGATGCCTTTTTCTAATTCCAATATTATCAGTAGAACAAAGTTCTTCTTAGTGTGTAGGCTGTACTTATTAAGACATTTTTTTTTATTTCTCTTGATCTGAACTTTCCAGGGAGTTTTCAATATGTTGTTGCGTTCCTTTTTTATCATTCCAAGCGCACCTAACATGGTACTATTCTTGTTTTCAATTTCCACATATTTTATTTCGATTTCTAGGTCTTTATACTTCCTTTAGTTCTTCAAAGTCCATGGTTGCAATGTTTCATTCCGCTGGGCAAATCCTATCATTTACTAGGCAAGTTCTTACTTTCCGGTTTTGGACAATTATGTCTGGCGTATTTGGTCAATCTTCCTCTCTGTAAAGATGGTGTAATCTCATAGAATTGTGATGTCTTCTATTTCTGCAACCGATGCTCGGTGGTATTCACACTAGTGATTATTAACCTTTTTTCCAAAGTGTCTGTACATTGTCCAGTGTAAATATTGCTCCACTCTATCTTGATTTTTATATTCATTTGGCGTAAGTACAGAACATCCTTAGATTAGATGGACTATGGTTTCCTGTTATTTGTCACAGAACCTGTATTTCCGATTCAAACTCTTAATGTATGATATTTGCCTGAAAGTTTCTAGTGAAAATCCCTGGTCTTGCGTTGCAAGAAATGCATTCCGTTTCAGCCTTAGGAATTTGCATATGCAACTACCCTCACTCGTTTTAATCGACGAATGTCGGTAAAGTCTGAATATTTTTTTCAGAATGTGCACATTACAATGCTTGTCGAAATTACAGTCGTTAGAAATAAAATGTCGTAAAGGAGGACAGATATCATGTATTAGTTCAGTACTCTTTTCTTCGTTACCAACGAAACACTCCTGTCTCGTAATACTCTGCTTAGCTTTTGCGATGCGTCTTTGGCCATCCCAATACGTCCTCGGATCTCAGCGTCGCACTTACCGTCCTCTGTCAAAATACTTCCCAGATATTTAAATTTCTGTACCTGCTTGATTTTAATGTCTCCGACCTGTAAATGGCATTTCGATGAAACCAAAATGTAACCAATTTGTAATAACCGCATGTTTCTTTTAAACTTCTTCCCAATTCATTTTCGTTCTCATGAATGTATAATTGGTGTATCGATTTGCCCGCATGAACAGTATTAATGTTATCTTTGTTCAGTTTATCATTACTTTAAACTCAATTTTAAGCGAATAGTTTGAATAAGTCTTGGCGAACAATGACTAAAATTAATGATGAAATTCAGTTTGTTCCTTTCAAAAAAATAATATAATTCTGTAGCCTAAGAACATCGCCTATTCTCGCTCAAATGATCCCAAATTTAAAAAAAAATGTATAAAAGCTAAGGTGACTGTGCGGACGTATTTCAGAGAGAATTTACCAGGACGATAGATGAAGCATGTCAATGATATTGATATGCGCTTGTGTAATGGCCACCATGTTCATCTCACTTGACACCTTGTGATATTTTTGTATGGGGCTATCTGAAAGGACAGTTCTATATGCCTACTCCTCCAAGAGCGTAAGTAGAGAATCATTGAGGCACTGTAGAATGTTAGGCAAGACATGCTACAACGTATTTAGCAGGAGCTGGATTACCAACTTGACGTGCGTCGTGTTACAGGTACTGCGAATATTAAAACATTTGTAAAGCTTTGTGAAATCGGTTATAAAATCTACATTCTTTGAATATCTTATTCGATTTTTTATTGGTCAACATTTAAGCCAATTTTGTTTGCTTGAAACATATATCTGCTCGAATATTCACATTTTAAATAATATCAATTTTGGAGAGACACGCCGTAAAACTTCATAATTTGATTAAGCACTTATTATGAATCTTCAAGTTAATATTAGTCGTATTTATTCGTTTATCTTACAAGATAATTGCAGGGCCCCTGCATGCCTACAATTTTGTATGATACAGGAATAACCTCGCCAGGTGAAAGGGCTCTGTGTTGGAACAAGGAGAATATGCACTACACAGATCACATGCCCCATCATGACCTCTCAGTGGTAGCGTAAACATGCATACGAATTATATTTTAAGCCTGCTTGCCTACAGAATTCTCGAAGGATTTCCAGTGTTGACAGTGAAGCACTTTTGGGACTTCACTTCATATTTACTTTCATAACATTTTTCCGTGTTGGATATGACAGCAAGACAGAAACTAAGTGCCTTCCTTCCGCCTGATGGACTGCATTTCCCGGATTTCCCTGAGCTGTATCTATCCGAAGCATCTGGTTAGTGGCGCAAGGGTTACACTTTCGCCCTTTCTTCGGCTTGGAGCTAGATTTAATTGTCAAAATGTACATTGTAGTGTCGAATTCTAGTCGAGTTTGTTGCATTAACTTATACGTAAATACCCTTAGAGAAAAGTATAAATCCATTTCGTTGTCTTCTAGCTGTGAGCTGAACGAAAGGACATACTGGGTTCTCTAGCCTAGGTTGGCAACCAGTCTATTGCGTGTAAAACTTCAAACAATCTATGACTTCAGCCAGAATGAAAGAAAGCTCATAAAATAATATTGATGCCCAAAGTGCAGCGAGGAGTAATCATTTTTTTTTTATTTATCTGAGATGCATGACTTGGGAGCCTTTTATTGACAGCGACTCTTAACTACACCCCGTCTATGGCAACATTTAAAACATATATAACGTACATAAATAAACATTGCATGCATTACATCTTCTAAAAACTCCACAATTGGTAACTCTAAATATGTCAAAGGCGTTCGACAGTGTTTGGCATGCTGGTCTTGTAAGCAAGCTCCAGGTATTTGGTGTCACAGAACGAATATTTGGTTTAATCCAATCGTTCCGAACAAATCGTGAAATGAAAGTTGTGTCGAACGGATTCACTTCCAGATCCTTTCAGACGAACGCGGGGTTACCCCAGGCCAATATCCTTACACCTATGCTGTTTTCTCACATTTATCAATAATCTATCCAATGTCATGAGCTCCCAACTTGGTATTTCTGCAGATCACACTACCATTTACTCCTGTCACAGTAACAAATACGAAAACTTTGATAAAGTAAGCATAGCAATCAGTAGTGAACTAGAGCAAGAAATCGCTTGTAAATTTCAACGCTTCCAAAACAAAACAGCTTTCATTAAAGCACCACAGAGAAACTTTTTTGCTGATGCTAAAATCCAGGAGCGCATAACGCAATGCCTTCAAAGACTCATGTTTTCTACTGACATTTCGAATAAATTGCTCCATCTACTGCAAGGAAGTTTGGTTCATTTTATGGTGTCAGTCGCCTTGTCGGGCGACTTTAACGAAATATGTATATGTATATATATATATGTATGTGTGTGTGTGTGTGAGAGTGGGCGTGTGGTGTAAATCTAGTAATATACCGTATATAATCGCGTATCATGCAACTTTTGATGACCTAATTTTCAAGCTAATTTTAAGAGGGTCGCGTCATACATGACATATAAAATTAGCGTAAGTACCACTGCCCTTGTCTATGCTGTTGACCAAACTATATATCCATTTACTGTAATCAAATTAGCTTCAAAATCAGGTCTTCAAAGCTCGCATGATACACGCTTATATACGGTAATTAAAAGAAATCCTTATAGATAATCAAAGGAAGAGATGGTAAAGATTGGAGGATCAGTTTTGTATTGTTATTTAATATTATCCCCTATTTCTTGGCCATGGTAGATTCATGGATGAAATTCCCAAACACCCTAATAGGTAATCAAATGTGAGACTGATAGAAAGTGAGGGGTCAGTCTTATATTATTCTTTATTATTAAATTCGTCCCCCTTTTCTTGCTCACTGTATATGATGTCTTTTTTTTTATAATCTAGCCAGGATTTAAGTAACTTTCAGTAAATATTCTTATAGGTTGGTTTGTTGTATATACCGTATTAACACATGTAACATGCGGCATTTGAAGACCTTATTATGAAGCTAATTTTAAGGAGGTCGCATCATACACGAGATATAAAATTAACTCATGTACTGCTTGTCCTACCTACGCAGATGACACACACAAACACATATACATATATACATTCAAACATATTTCATTAAATAATAAAAACATATTGTGTCTATTTTTTTATAATAATCCTTTCTACTTCTCTAATTAGCTTCTTGATGTTAAGTTGAAATTCATAAGAATAGGTGTTGTAGTACTTTCGATCTGCTCCGGGATCATCATCAGTGGTGTATTGCAAAGACACACATATAGTAACGGTGATTTTTAAAAACACACGCCTGAACACGCATTCTTTAATTATTTTAAATTTACCAGTTGTAGCTATGGTGTTTTTTTTTTCAAAAAAAGCGTCCCAATGTAAATGGTGAAAATGGAAAAAAAAACAAAAAAAAAAAAAAAAATCACTGACAAGGAACTACGTAACCATATGACAATAAAAAACAGAAAAAAATAAATATCTTTCTTGTAAACAAATTCGATTATTGTTTTTGTAAACCCTACTACAGTAGAATGAACTCTTCCTCGTTTCATAAATACTAACTGCGAGACTTTCTGAGGTAACCGAGACGCAGTGTAACTTGATCGTTCGGACGGACACTGCTGTCTGCTTATTACTAACACTTTTCTTTGTATATATATCTGTTATTTCAATACACTTGTTCAACCCAACTTCGTCTTCTATATCTTTCTTTTCTGGCTCCGAAACAGGCCACACCAATTATAATATGAAATTACACAAAAATACTCGACGATTATACCAAATTTTAAAAAATCAGCAAAAATTCTACTAGCCAAATGAAATTAAAAATTAATAAACTAATCACTGCCAACAACGTAGAAGTAGAAAATTTAAAATTCCTCAAAATAATCGGAGGCTATAAAGCAATATTCATGTATGGAAGCGCAAAAATACATAAACCTAACTTCCCTCACCGTCCTATCATATCCCAAATCCCAACTTCGGTTTACCAATGAACCGAAATCATCAACCAACTCATTACATCATACAGGATGCGATAGATAAATTATGGTCTATATGACGCAAAAATGAAAATAACACTGACATCTCATTTTAACAGATATATTTACTAAAATTATACAAAAATGCCTTGAAATGATAAAGAGTAAATGTATTCAATAAAATCACAATTGGCTCCAACGATATCTTCCAGATGACTTAGGAATCTCCTGCAACTCTTCTGGGCGGTTTCATTGTTTAAGTTGGCCAGTGCTGTCATAATCGTTTTCTTCCGTTTATCTTTTGTATTACAAGGAGTTTTGTTGGTCTGCCGACCAACTGCACCCCACACATAATAATCGTTGTGGATTCAGTCTGTTAGTTAGGTGGCCATATGTAAGGGGTGATGTGGTCGCAGAAATTGTCAGACAGCAATTACTGGATTCTCCTGCTTTAGTGTCATTCTGCAGAGTCCTGTTACCAGGTATAGGATCGTCAGAAGCCACCCACTTAACCCAGGGAAGCACTACCTCCTCAAGGTACTTGAGGTAGGCCTCCGTGTTGAGTCTGAAGTCCTCACCAACAAATTCGAGAGATCGTTTCTCATCGGAACGATCAGAGTGAGGTTTCCGAGCTTCCGTACCTCCGTAAACAACATTAGACATATCTAATTCTTTCTGAATCATCTGTACTCTCTAAAATGTTCGTATTGGAGCTTCCGGAGCGAGTGCCAAGCAGTACAGGATGTCGTTTCCAAATTTATGATAGAGTGCATCATGGTGCTCTTTTTTCACAGATGATGCCCAAGTCACTCTGATGCAGTGCAGTCGACAAAATCAAAAGCAAGCAACGCGCATGCACGGAATTTAAAAAAAAATATAAACTGACGACAATTTACCCATCGCATCTATGCATTCTCTAATAAGATTTAAAAAAAAAGAAAACTTCATAAATTTAGCGTTTTACACTAACAGGAATGAGTTTAAAACTTCGACTGTACCCCAAAAAACTTTATCTATATAAATAAAGATGTTATATGTGTGGAGATCTTTTTGACAATTACTATTAAAAATAACAACACAGAGAACTGGCAATAGAAAATATGAAACTATCTATAAGAGAGGTGAGTTGAAATGTGCCAGGTGTGATCATATGAATTAAAGATCAGAATGTTCTTTCTAAATTCATAAGAGAAGTTAGCATTACTTTCATTATCTACTTCTGAAATATTGTCGTCATATTTGCCTTTATTACCACAATACTACGGCCGTGTTATATCTAAAATTCCACCAGTAAGAGGAAGGGAATTCCACTGTCGGGAAAGGCGAGAGAAGAAGCTGTTGAAGTAGAAGAGTCGGTTACATTTAAATGTGGGATCGAGATTCCAACTTAGTAGCAAGCTCAAATTCATGCAGTTGGGGTATCAGTGAAAGTAGAAATGACAGAGCAGCTGCCATCAAAATATTTGTAGATGAGTTAATCCACAGCACTTCTGTAAGAATGTGACTGTAGTCGAGATACCAGATCACGACCTATAACATTGCATATCCACCTTGGATTTTGTCGAGAACCTCGATATGAACCTGGGGACACCAGACCATATATAGCAATAGTATTCAATGCAATTGATTTGGTTTCTCTCAACTGTTATAGATTCTGTCTGTGATTCTGTAGCGGCAGCCCACAATGTTCTAAAAAGGATGGTTCTCGCTGAAATGTACATGCTTCTTTCGTTAGAACAAGTAACTCCATTGAGTCTAAATTAACGAACTGACCATAAACTAGGTGCTTCCTGGGTATGACGATAAACTACATTTGCGTCCTGGGTAAGAGGATAAAACTACGTCCAACAGCAATGCCTCCGATCAGAAGGTTTTGAGGAGCGTGGAACCACCTCTTAATTGCTGGAGTTCCCAGGGCCACCCTGACCTGGGGTGGTAGCACCTGTTAGGATCCCAGCTATGGGCAAATAGTTAACCTCGAAACTGAGGTAAAAAGCAATATAAAATATTACCAGCAATACATTTTTAAAAAAAAACTATCGCAAGCATTACGTTTTGAAAAATAATATTAACAGCTATACGTTTTCGAAAAAAGCTATTACCAGCTGTACGTTTTTGAGGCGAAAAATATTAACAGAAATAGATTTTTGACAAAACCAATATATTACTAGGAAAAAAAGTTGGCATTAAATGACACATTGAGGTTGACATGCCGTAAAACAAACCAAACCAAAGCATAAACTATGTTGTTATCCAATGAGACAATACTGATCGTCGAATTTGGAAGCTTAAACCTTAACAAGAACAATACAAGATCGCCCGACAAATGATTTCAGGTAAAATAAAAATCTACCCCATATATATATAAATGGCTAAATTCAAAGATTACCCGTATAAAGAATCTGTCTATATTTCTGAGATGAGGTATTATGTACAGTATTTACATTAGTCGGACTATTGTCCTCATCTTTGTCGCCATATTTGTCACAACGTTTCGGCCGTTGTACGCTCCGGCCTTCTTCAGGTGGTAGGAATTTCGAACCGAACCCTTTATTTCGATCGCTGGGGTAGACGGTTCTAGTTCCACGTGCCATGTTTGATGGATGTCAGTTATCAGTTATCTCCTGCTAATTTTCCCTCTGAAAGTTCTCCACTGCCTTAACCAGGAATTGAACTCACCTTCTTTGGGTCTATCACTGGATCTAACCAACGCCTTTATCCACTGTGCCTTGAGGACATCTGGGTATGAACTTCTGAGTATTATAAACCTAATGTTTTCAGCATCATTTTTACCAGTGCTCATATTGCAATTTTTGTTGTTATCATTGCATGTCTTTACCAGAGTTCATATTGCAACTTTGTTATCATTGCTTTTCTCTGGCACTCCTTATTACTGGTTCCCATATTGTATTTATTTCTATGCTTGGTCGGCTCAGGAGATTTTTGTGGCCTAGCATATGTGCTGATTCCTTAAGTTTACGAATTTTCCAATGGTGTTCCCTATCTATGATTTCAACATGATCCCACAGGGGGCGGTGATCTCCCTTCTCTCTCCATACGTGGTCAGCCACGCCTGATTTTTCTACTTCCCCTCTCGTTACAGCTTTCTGGTGTTCTTGAAGCCTTACCTTGAGGGGGCGGCCTGTTTCTCCTTTATATTCCTTTCCGCAGCTGCACGGGATAGCGTACACACAGTCTTTAGTCATGTTCCTCTCTGTGGGGGCTCTCACTTGTGAGAGATACCTGCGAAGTGTTGTCATGCTTTTGAAGGTTGTCCTGATGTTATATGGACCGCAGATCCTTTGTATTTTCTCTGATAACCCCTTCACATAAGGCAGGCAGACTGTTTTCTGAGTGTTGTTGTCCTCCTCCTCCTCCTCTTGTACCCGCCTATCCCAGTTTTTGGGGGCTGCTGCCATGTACCCAGGGTAGTTGTTACGTTGTAGGGTACTACTTATACTGACCAATTCCTTATCTAACGTCTTATGACTTTTGCTCGGTGTTGTAAGCATCGGACGATCCCTTTCTTTACGCTGTATGGATGGTGGGAGTCGAAATTGAGGTACGGTGAATGTTGGTTTACGGTATACGGATGTCTTGAACCCATGCTCTGTTCGAGATATTAGTACATCCAGGAATGGGAGTGAGTTGTTACTCTCTTTCTCCATTGTGAACTGTATTGAAGGTCTTATTGAGTTCACATGATCCAGTAGAACTTGAACATCTTCCTGATGTGGCCAGAGTATGAAGGTGTCATCTACGTACCGTAACCATATAGTTGGCTTTAGCGATATAGACTCTAATGCCATTTCTTCAAAGTATTCCATGTATATATTCGCCATTGCTGGTGATAATGGCGAGCCCATTGCTAAGCCATCATCCTGTCGATATATGTGAGATCCCATTCCGAAGTATGTTGTTTGTGTACAGAAAGTCAACATCTCCATCAGATTATCTATTGGAATGCCGGTGCGCTCCTCTAGGGAAGAGTCAGAGGTCAATCTATCTCTGACTACTGAGAGTGCCTCCTCTGTGGGTACCTTGGTGAACAGACTCACCACGTCCAAGCTCACCATCTGGTTGGATAGGATGGGAGCATCTTTGATTATTTCCACGAAGTGGGCGGAATTTCGGACATATGAAGGAGACTTTCCGATCAATGGGTCAATTATATCTACAAGGAAGCGACTCAGAGGATGGCACACAGAGCCTTGGCAACTAACAATCGGCCGGAGTGGAATACCGTCTTTGTGAATCTTAGGGAGACCGTATATGTGAGGTAGCTTGGTGTAACGCTGCGATAACTGCCTATACGTCTTGGGTGCGAAATGATCCTTGTTCTTGATGAGGATCTGTGACAGTTTGCGTTCCGTTTTCATAGTAGGATCTTTCTTCACTATGCTGTAGCTACCATTGCTAATGAGGTCTTCCAGTTTTCTCGTATACTCCGATTTGACCATCACTACAGTCGCATTACCTTTGTCAGCCGGTAGTATGATGATGTTTTCGTTCCTCTGTAGTGATTCAATCGCCAGTCTCTCCAGTTTTGTTATGTTAGACCTGGGCAGCTTGGCTCTCTCCAAGGCCTGTCTCACTTTCCATCTCATTTCATCCGCCTGAGCCTGAGGGATGTTCAAGGCCACCTCCTCTACTCTGGCAATGATGTCCAAGTATGGCACCCGCCTGATGGTTGTGGCGAAGTTGAGACCCTTATTCAACACTGACTCCTCAGAGGCACTCAGCTGATATTGGCTGATGTTGACTACTGCTTTCACTGGATGGACCTTGTGCGTCACCTTCTGATCTTTCAATCTATTTAATTTTTGCACTTGGTGAGCATTGACTACATCAAATTCATGTCTGAAGGATTTATCCAAGTCATTTTGGATCCTTCTCTGGTCTTCTTCATTGGTAATTCTGTCTGGGAGATATGAGCATGTAGTCGATGTTTCATCCAACGATTGTACTGGATTCTCTCTCGGACAAGGGCGTGTCCCGCTTTCTCTGCGACCCGACGAGCTCTCCTTGAATTGATAGGAAGTCTTGGTGCCAAGCCTGAAGGGATGAGTTGTAGGTCTCTGCATCGGTGTAGGAATGTCAGATGGTTCGATATTTTGGTAGGATTTCTCAATTTGTCTCCATATTTTTGGTATATCGGGTCGGTACCGATCCTTCAGAGTCTGTCTATATTTCTGAGATGAGGTATTATGTACAGTATTTACATTAGTCGGACTATTGTCCTCATCTTTGTCGCCATATTTGTCACAACGTTTCGGCCGTTGTACGCTCCGGCCTTCTTCAGGTGGTAGGAATTTCGAACCGAACCCTTTTTTTTTTTTTTAAACATAAATAATCAGAATGCTTCTAAGAGTTCCTTCTTGAGAGGAGGATACAATTTAACAGCACCCCTTCGTGTTTGCTTCTCTACCACTTCCTCATGAGTCCTCGAAACGTTGGCAAGTAATTTTATGGTAGTTGCATTTTGCTGCATGGAGAAATTTCCTGAAGTTGAATTGAGTTCAACCAAATCAAGGCTTAAGTTAAGTTCAGGGAATCTATCGCTAATTAGAAATGAAACTGTTTAAATGCGCATATGATTTTCTTTCAAGAAATGTACAAGGAAAGCAAAAAAGTTCTGTCCATTTTTTGATTAGTCATTGAATGAAGTTGAAATATATACGAAATGCGTGTAGCAATTGTTTTCAAATTCGGACAGCCGGAAGTAGGAACATCAGACGTTATAAAAAACATACGCAACGTGTCCGACCATCAGTTATAAGCCGGACAGCTGTGAGAAGGGTGGAAGTGTCTAGAGATCTCGTTCGAAGCTGTTTGCTTTACGACTTCAAAGTGGGCTTATCAGCAGCTGCATCAAGTCGCTGCATATGTCAAGTGTTTGGGGATTGTGCAATGGATGAATGTACTGGAAGGCGTTGATTTCGAAAATTCAAGTCGGGTGATTTGTCTCTCTATGATGAGCCTCGCAGTGGACGATCACAGATCTTGAATGACGGAATCCTGAAGGCAGCCATTGAAGTAGTCCAACGTGTGGTGAACGTGCAAGACAGTTCAACGTTTCCGATGAAACAGTTAGACTTCACCTGCACCGCCTAGGTAAGACATACAAACTGAGCAAGTGGGTTCTGCAAACGCTGTTGGAGGTCCACAAGAGCCGAGTGGCAGTCTGCGTATCTCTGTTTTCTCGCAACCGTACTGCATTCTTATTCAATCAAGTGCTTACCAGTGATGAAAAGTAGGTTCTGTACGAAACTCCCAAGCGTTCCAGACATTGGTTCTCTCCTCAGGATGCTGTCCCTCACACCGCAAGACTGCCTATGCACCCACGCAAGATTATGCTTTGTGTCTGGTGTACAGGTCGTCAAGTGGTTCATTATGAACTGCTACTAACGGGCCAAACGGTCACTGGAGACCTATACTCGCAGCAATTGAAACGTGTGCAACAGGCATTGCTCCAGAAGGAACATGACAACGCCAGGCCGCATGTCGCGCGAGTGGTCAGGGATACCATACAGCAACTTGGGTGGGAGACTTTGTGCCATCCGCCTTATTCACCTGATCTTGCGCCATCCGATTACCACCTCTTCCACTCCCTGGATAATCATCTTCGTGGGAAATCTTTCACCAATGAAGTAGACTTGCGCAAAGCCCTCACGGACTTCTTTGCGTCAACACCTCCCCACACCGAGTTCTATCGCAAGGGCATTGAACAGCTGGAGACACGTTGGCAGAAGGTGCTGGATGCCGATGGCGATTACTTCGAAGACTAAATATAAGTTACACATACTGTGAAGCGTTTTCTTTTTTTCCTTTAAAAGCGGACGGAACTTTTTTGGTTACCTTGTAGATGGAAAATCAGACGCAAATATTGCCAATAATTGTCGAATTGTTCAAATCATCTCAGCAGATATTGCATTCTTTTCATATTGATCGGATTTTTGCATAACTGTACTTTGTTTTATCGTCTATTTTTTTTTATCTGTCCAGTGGTGAACACAAGTCGTTTCAATTTGACAAAACATGCCTAATTTTCATAGAAAGGGATTTATGACACGATTCCCAATTGTTGGTTCCGTCTTCAAAGCCCATAGAAGAATCACCAATCGAAGGTGAATAAGTTTAAAAAAGAGCGAATATTAGAGAAGAAAACTGAATCAAGAGGTTGTAACAACAGGAGGGATCATCATTTTAACTTAGAGCTAAATATATTCCTATTGTTCAAAATAGTATTCAATAATGTTATAAAAAAACATCGGAGAATTCCAGTAAGACATATTTAATCATTTCTAAGATACAACGGTTGAAATCTTAATATAACAATTGCACAATTTTGCTGTTACACTATTTGGACAAGTTTAACTTTTACCGTTATATATATATATATATATATATATATATATATATATATATATATATATATATATATATATATATCACAGACTTACGGATCAGAATTTTATCAAATCGAGCATTTAATGTTTATATCGTATTTTGTACTTGTTTTCGTGTGAGGAACCCGCTCTCAAAATTTTCAAAAATATTTTTAATACACCGAGTATATATTTGATGTGACCAAAACATTAACATCATGGCATCTCAGTAACCTGTCGTTTAGTATTATATCTTGGATGTTTTTTTTTTTTATCCCAGATAAGAAAAGCGCTCACATATCTATATCCTCAATGTTTTATGAGAAGAAAAGGCCACCTACTCTATCATGCTGAAGTAAGCAGAAGTCATAAGATTATATCTCCAACGAGTTCGATTGTTGGGTTATATTTCTTCAAAACAAAGGGATCTCGCGTACAAAAATCCAATATATACGGTGAGATGGCCACAATAGTCCGCCCTACACTGCGTATTACTGGTGTCTGTAAGAACATCTTGAAATTCACAGATTAATCCATGCATATAGAAGCAAATTCAGTTGTCTGCACGAATTGGCCATAGGCTGTCCATGAAGCCATTAAGAGAGTCAAATCGAGCGTAACTATCAGATGGAAGATGAAAGACGAAGGAAGAGCGGCGTGAAGACAAGTCAACCCCCTACATAAGGACGTCTGCATTCATTATTTGCGGACAAAATTGTTATTCAAGAATCGGATATCGAAGGTCATTTCAGACATGGACGTCTAATTAGTGGTGAGTTGGTGAATCCCAGAACCGCAGTAAATATCCAAGTATCCGGAGAAGCATGGTTAACAGGCCCGTCCTGGGCATGATCATAAATTCCATCCGACAGCAATGACTCTTATCGGGAGGTTTTGATTAGCGTGGAACCACCTCTTAATTGCTGTTGTTCTCGGGTCCAACTTGAGTTAGGGTCCCAGGTATGGACAAATACTTAATACAAATAAGTATAACGATATAAAGTTATATTTATAATACAAAAATTACTAGCAATATATATATATATATATATATATATATATATATATATATATATATATATATATATATATATATATAAGCAATATATTTGGGAAAAAATATTACCAGCAATGTATTTTTGGAGAGAAACTATATATATTACTATCAATAATTTTTGAAAATAATATCTTACATTATATTATTATAAGCATTATATTTTTTGGAGAAAATATTACCGTCGTTACATTTTTGGAAAAAAAGTATTATCATCAATAAATATTTAAAAAAAAAAAATACGGAAAATATATTTTTGAAAAGAAATGTTACTAATGGGTGTAAGAAAATTAAATTCTGGTATTAAATGACCCATAAATGAGTTGATATGTCACGAAACAAACAAATATTTACGGACTATCTTAGTCACCATATTTGTTGATATGATGGATAGTTTTAGGAAATAAGAAAATCAGATGGAGAATTGGAAAATCGAACTACAATTCGAACAAAGCAACTGCACTGCGAAATAAAGAAATAATTAGAATAATTCATGTATGATATAACATTTTTATAAAGTTTTAGTTTCACTGAAAGCGCAATGCAACACTGAGGACGCCTGCCAGGAGAAGCTCTTTTGCCAAATTCTTTCTTTCCAACTCAGTCTCTGATATCAAGTTTTAAGGAATAACTGAACAACTTTGCCATGATACTCACACTCTTATTTCAATCGTCGCCTAGACCAGCGTGAAGGAAAGGAAAACACTTTTTTTGCCAAGCAAAATAATTGCCAGGCAATGCCAATTGATATTGTTTGGCCTTCTATTATACTCTTCCTTAATAATTGGTCCCAAAATGTAGATTAGTTTTCGGAACCGAAAAATCTGACCAGTTTTTTTTTCCAAGCACATCTACGACGGGTCTCAACTCGATCGGACGATTCTACACTAGAATTTGGAAAGAGATGATAATTTTTTTCTGGAGATTAAATATTTAAAGAGGAACAAAACTTCGCTAAGCCAATGAAGATTGATTCTTTACCTTGCATGAATGTTTCTTTTACAATTTCACCCCAAGCCAAGAAGAAGTGCCAGAGAAAAATAATAATAAAGAACTTATAGTTACAAGTAGCAAATCCTACTGTAAAATGATGAAATATTTCCACCAATCTTGTACTACGGTCAACTAAGGGCATAATGTCAATAAGATGCAAGGAGTTTCTGAGTGTGAATTAATCTGAGAAACAAATTCTTACGGAGAGAGAAATATAAACGAACACGAGGTACGAAGATAGAAGAAGACTAAATACTATTTTTCACTATTTACTTTGTTCGAACTGTTGTACTAATCTTTATTGTCATATTCACGACATTTTGGCCGTTGTATGCTTCGGCCTTCCTCAGGGGATATATGTTGGAATTTCGAACCGAACCTTTTATTTCGTCCACTGAGGCAGATTATTCTACTTCCACATGCCATACGTTTTATGGTTTCTCAGTTTCAGTTAAAACCCTTTAGTAACAAATTTCCGTTAACCTCTGCTGTGGCTAGGTATTGAACTCGCAACACTTTGTTTCAAGTCACTTTTTGGATTACTTCCAACAACGCGGACTAAATAAAAGTTACGATTCAAAATTCCAACGTATGATATCTGAAAAATACTGTGCCGTGCAACGACAGAAACGTCGCAAATATGACAACAAAGATGAGGACAACAGTCCGACAAAACAGTTGTAATATTTATTCTCAGAAATATGGAAAGACTAAATAAATTTCATTTAAACTTTTGAAGATCAAAGTTCACAGGAAAGCAAGATGCCGGAAAAGAGTTCCATAAACGAGAACTGCGAGAGAAATAACTGTTGATATATAACTTACAGTTATATCTAGTTATTTCAAAAGTAAAATGATGGGACCTAACAGCCAGTCTAGTACTGCGTTTAAATTCGTAAAGTGGACGCTTCCGAGAGTTCATCAGAGCAAATACCATGAGCATATTTATGGAAAATTCACAGGGAAGTTACATTAGGACGGGGGAAATTTAGTCTTGTGGTACTCCACGTCTTGGTGCCACCCAAGTTAAATGAGACGTATCTCATCTGCTATTTCATCAATAGATAAGATGTATGGATTTTTGCTTTTCACTATGGCATTATTGCAACGTTATAAAACAACAGCTGGAGTCATTTGCATTGATAAGCGTTATGCCACTAGTGTATACAATCTAATTATTACGCATTTATAAATCTATGTCTCTCCGATCATAGCTATATCTCTTTTCATCTGATAAATTCCATTCTCAGTCTCATTACTTCTTTCTTTGGATTGTACTTTTTTTTTTATTCTGCCTACGTCTTTTAATAGGCATATATATTTCTTCGTATATTTTCGTGTTTCCTAACATGGGACGTATGTCTACTGCCTACGTCTTTTAATAGGCATATATATTTATTCGTATATTTTCGTGTTTCCTAACATGGGACGTATACCCCACACGTGGGTACAATTTGATTTTTAAGTTGGGGTCGAAAATGAGTTATTGACAGTTTGTCTGTGTGGGTATGAGTGTTTGTGCGAGACAATACATACGGTATATTCAGTATGCCACGTTTTTCTGTACACGTTCTCTCTCTCTCTCTCTCTCTCTCTCTCTCTCTCTCTCTCTCTCTCTCTCTCTATATATATATATATATATATATATATATATATATATATATATATATATATATATATATATATATATATATATATATATATATATATATATATATAGTCACTGTGTGTTTATCTAAAAATCTGCCGTGCGCCAAGTGGTAGAATCCCTCACTGACGCCAATTCAGTCGGGTTTCGATCCTAGCTAGACGTAACCGGATGTCTAACCACACAGATGAGCTGTGATACAGCGAATCAGTCCGTCTGATGGATGATATATATATATATATATATATATATATATATATATATATATATATATATATATATATATATAAACAGACACACATGTGTTTGGGAATTTTTCATCTCTGACAAAAAGTAGTACACATGTTCCTTTAATGAAGACAACATTATCAAGACGTATTAAACGTTATCAGATACAAGTTCTATTGTACAACATGTAAAACCATACTCATGTCCATCTTCACAATACAGGAAAATACTTGACGACAACACCAATATACTACACTACAAAAATAATTTTAAAAAATACTTCAAATACTCGAGGCCGTATATAGCAAAATTAATCAACCAACCAGTTTTAATTTTGTAAAATGCATATGCGTAACTATTAAGTTGGTGCAAAACTTCAAAAGAGAAAACATTATTTTTGCACCAACCTAATAAAACCATTTTGCAATTTATCCACCTTGTACTAGAAAATATTGTTTAAAAACTTCGTAATCACGGCCGTTAATTACAAAATAATTATAGCAGAACGTGTTCGTGCTTATTTATATAATCACTATGAAAACGATTATAATTACATTAACGTTATCCTCACAGTTCACACCTGAGAATGAACTCGGGGCGAGATCGTAACAAAAAATACGACATCTTCCTTGATGAATTTCAATTTGACATCAAGAAGATAATTAATCAATTACAAATGTTATTAAAAAATTATTAACCATAATATGTCTATATTATTTATCGATACATGCTTGAATACACACACACACACGCCTATACACACACACACACACACACACACACACACACACACATATATATATATATATATAGATATATATATATATATATATATGATGTAACACAATAGTTTCATAACTATTGTAAGATTATAAAATTAAATGATAATACTATTGGTTATATGTAGTCTCATATTATTAAGAAAAGCTAATAGCCTTTTAAAGGAAGTTAATTGTCATCTCCAGGTGAATAGAACATCGATTTTTTTAAAATAATAAATCATGTATGTCACAGGTTCGGGAGGACCAGGATTTTAAATGATGGTTAGGGGGAACCATTGATATTTAAATCTATCTATCTATCTATCTATCTATCTATCTATCTCAGTCTGTACACTTTCTATCTCTCTGTGTATCTATCTATCTATCTATCTCTCGATCTATCTATTTCAGTCTGTACACATCTATCTATCTATCTCAATCTGTGCACTATCTATCTATCTCAGTCTGTAGACTATCTATCTATCTCAGTCTGTAGACTATCTCTCTCTCTCTCTCTCTCTCTCTCTCTCTCTCTCTCTCTCTCTCTATCTATCTATCTATCTATCTATGTTTGATCCTCAGCTCTAATCTAGATCTCCACTATGCAATCCCCGCAATTGTCGTAAGTAAACACACTCCTAAACTAACACATTGTTGATTTTAGCTTTCCTGCTTGTCGGAAATTCTCCTCTGCACCTTTTCTCTTTAACAAAACTAGTGATCCATTAAATTATCGCCAACTTTGTATTTTACCTTTTGGGGCAAAGTACTAGCGGTTCTAATCAATTCCTAGTTGAGCGCTTAAATTCATGAAGTCTGGGAAGCGGCGAAAGCAGCTCATCGGAGCAGTTACCGTGAAGGTATTTGTAAAAAAAGACAGAGGGAGGCAACGGCACGCCTGTGAGAGAGCGACTGCAGACAAGATGCCAGATCAGGGCCAATTACATTGCATATCCGTCTTTAGATTTTTCAAGGACCTTGTGACAATTAGAAGGGGCTCCAGAACATATATGGCAGCAATACTCCATGCAAGGGATATATATATATATATATATATATATATATATATATATATATATATATATATATATAGGGGGAAAGCAGGTAAGTCGATATGAATTGGGCAAAGGATTTTTACACTCTAGAGTTATCGTTTAATCAAGCCATTGTTCTTTCCAGTGAATAGAGTTAAAGGAACATTTTCTATTCACTGCCGACAATGCTTTGAGGTTTTTGATTGAAATAAACTGAGATGTTTGAACAGGTAGTGTTTTTATTGATGAATGTTCTTTCATTCGACCAATATTCTGAGTAGGCAGCAATGATAGATGATGATTGCAAAAAGAATAAAATATGTGATAAAGCTGCCCAGCTTAATTCTTATTTTTTTCTCCCTGGGATGTGTTGCCGGATTAAGACTCTACTCCCCTTCAGGAAATATCCATCGTTCCTGATACAATTGCTCAAATGAGACGTTCGTATAATTAAAATACGGCTTCGAGGAAGCACGTTCTTCCCGAGGCAGTAACACAGTGGAAAGTATCACGTTTCATCAAATTCATAAAACCTCCTTCTCTGGATTAAGTACTAGTTTTCCGGTTACGATTAATTTGACATAATATTGCAATCAGTTGTTTTTTCATTTCAATCTCTGCTTGCAGGCTCAGGATTTCGTTACGATTCGTTTGCTATTGGTATGTAGAGATAACTTCATTATATAACCTGCCTCTCAGCAGTCGGGGCTTTACATAACATTTTTAATAATGTCAACACCAAGAAAAGCAATAAAGCCACTAAGACCCAAGGGGGTGATTGAGTGCAAATGCATATGAGAAGAACAAAAGCACTATTATGGTGAGAAAACAATAAAAGAACATGGATTATTAAGTCGGATGATGACAATTGACATTACATTTAAATTTTTGAAGAAAAAAGCTCACTGGAAAAAAAATCTGGAAGAAAATTCCAAAAGCGAAAAATTGAAGAGAATTTCACAATTCCAAAAGAAAATGTCTGTGACACAATTCTTACAAGGAAGGTTATGGATATCTCAAAGAACGTCACGATATGAATCCCAATCATTACGCTGGTAGCAGAAATAGGTTTTGTGAATAAGAAGTTCCTATCTAATAGACTACTCAAACAGAATATCAACAGATGTTAATGCGTGACTGTAATTTCCAAGAAGACAGAGTTGTGATGCTCAACAAGAGCCAGGATAAGAGGTAAGGGACAAATGTTTCAAAGAAAAAAGTTGATCAGATTTATTAAGAAAACGAGAAGGAAAATCCACTATTTGAGTAAAAGTGGAATAAAAGAAACATTCAATGTCTGAATACCGGTAAAACCAACATTAAAATACTTAAGCCATTTAAATGAGTAGTTCGATTTCCTTTAGTGTTCGTTCCTTTCACTTACGCTACAAAACATTTAGGCAAGGTTTGAATGCATTGATCCCCTAACTAGTAGGATATATTTCTGCAAAAATCATTGATATTAAAAAAAAAAATAATGCAACATCCACACTCAATAATATATTTTGTCATAATCCAACATTTACATTTAAATTAGACACAAAGAGTCAATAAGCTGTAATAAATCTAATCAGTTAATCAATCTACCTCCATTTTTTACGCGTAGAAGACGTACAGAAAACAAAGTAAATTTTGAAAAGCAAAACCAACAAACGATTTAATAATGACATCGATTTATTCCCGGTGTTAATGCTGCCTGAACTCTCGTAGCAGATCTCGCGTTATTTTATGATGTCCTTCATGTTCTTCGGTCACTCTGTTTCAGTTTCTGGTCAGTAACCAACGCTAATTCGACAGATTATGCTTCTTTAAAAAGTACCCATTAAAATGTATAATGTATTATGAAAATGGAAATATGTTTGGGGGTCATTCATATTCATCCAGAGATCATTAACTCGAAATCGATACAAATAAAAGAATATAAATTCGAAAATTCTTGAATGTAATTCAATTTGGCGTGATGGAATTGTTGTTAGTAAAGAATTTGAGTAATCAGTAAAAATTGATCTAATCATCTAAAATCATTGTTTTTTCGGCGGATGAACTGAGTGATTAAAAAGTTTTAGAAGTGTCTATTCATTTAATCGAGTCATGGTGGATTAATATTAATATTGGAACGAATAGAGGAATCGGAGACCCGAGTTCGAATTTCAATCGAATTTATTACATTCATTCACATACATGTTAATAGGCTTGAAAAGGTTTCCATCACTTCGTCCCAGCTATGAGTAAAATAGCAGAACAGATTGGTTCCTATAGCCTTGCGTGTCAACCAGTGTAGGAGAAGGCAACTCTGAATTCAAAACCACCTACTCCCTTGTAGGTCCTGCCACTTCAGGCAAAGCTAGAAGAAGGCATTTCTGGCATTTAAAGGAAACTAATAAAACAACTACCGTAAATAGGAAATTAATAATATAAACCTCGAGATTTTAGGTCATTAAATGACACATGTTCTTTTGTGCATACATGAGAAATTATACATTATAAGTTTATGAAAAATCAAAATTTACTTAATCATAGAAATGAAATAGCTATTTTTTGCAGACACTGTCAAATATCTTCCTTAAATAATGATTAAATGTGAAAGAAAGAAGAAAAAAATGAAAGACACATATTTATACTTGATCTTTGAATAAAAAAAAAACCTACAGTCTATTAGTAATTAGAATTAGGAATAATAATTTAAAATTGTAGGAATAGATTTTAAAAATACGGCGTACACATATTCAAACGGCCCTCTAAAAAAAAGAAAGAAATCTTTGTGCATTATAAATTAAACGGCAAAATAAAAATGCCAAAACCTTTTGTCATTGAAAAAAAACAGACAACATGCGAAAAACGGATGTCATCATTTATTGAACAGGCACCCCTATCTTATGTTAACCTAACCTGATTTTGATAGTAACTCATATTTTGATACACAGGTTGTCTATGAAAATGAATACCCTACCACCCCTTATCAAAATGACTGAATTTCCCCGTACCCTTACCAATTATATCAAGAATGTATGTGCTTATAAACTCAGTTAATTTGAAAATGTTATTCCAAAAATCGCTTAAAAATGAAAAACGTACCAGAGATTTTAATTTAATTCTATAATTAAAGTTGAATTTTCTGTTTTTGAAACACGGTAATTCCTGTGTAGCGATGGGATCACACACACACACACACACACACACACACACACACACACATATATATATATATATATATATATATGTATATATATAAGTATGTATAACAAACTTTACAAAAACTGAAAAGATTTTACAAACCAAGCCAGGCCCTGTACGATAAAAAAACACTTAGTTTGCTATATTTGCAATAAGCAATGCAAGTCACTTGAAGGCGTTAAGAAACATTTTCTTTCTCACGATAACCAAAATGATTGATCAAACTTGTCAGTGATTGTCATACTCGTGTAAAGAGTTGGCAGCCATCATGTGTAATAAGACCCACAATTGGGTAAAAAATTTCTTATTTGTTCATTTTCCAAGATAAAATATTTCTTAAATTCCGATTCTTAATGATCAATATGATTTGTGTTTCTCGTCATCGAGAAAAATGAAATGCAAGTTCCATGTTAGTTGTAGTCTTTATCATATAATAAAATTAAGGACGCTATTTTTGGGTGGGCAACCCAAGGAATAGCTTAACTAATACTAAGGAAGTAATAGAAATAAATGCTTGAAAGCAGTTTTGATGTTAACTATATTAATAAGAACTTAATATACATGAATAAACCGTTACACTTCACTGCATGTTCCGCTTTGTTAATGTTTTGCTTTTGACTGAACTTTTGAACATATTATTCACAAGCACACATCCAAAATTTGAGGGGGAATTTTTTTACTATATAGTATGACCTAGCGCTATGCATATTCTGGCTTTATACAAACTGAAATTGCCATTGAAATGGAGATTTCATTCAACAGAATCCGTACAGTATGGAAAATAGAAAAAAAAAACAAAAACAATTGACAATTTTCACAATGTTAATAGTCAATAGCATGAACTCTCATCGTTATAACTTGCTTTAATCAATCGTTTTCTAAAGTTTTTAATGACACTTGATAATTTTTTTCTGTGTTCTTTCTTCTATTCTTCAATGGTTACACGTTCTAATTCCTGAAGTTTTTTTGATGAGCGAGGACTTATTCGAACTTTTAATTCTTTTCATAGATTTTCAATAGGATTCAAGAAAGGACTCATTGAAGTCCATGGCAGAAGTGTAATCTTCTTTTTCTGAAGCCACACAGTCACTGATTTAGACGTAAGTTTGGGATCATTATCTTGCTGCAATGTAAATCGCCGACCTAAATGAAGATTTTGCGCTGATAGCTGTAGATTTTCATCCGGAACTTTTACATAATCTGCAGATTTCATTATGCCTCTTACTGCTATTAACCCTCCAGTCACACTTGAACTAAAGCAACTTCAACACATCAAGGTGTCACCTACATGTTTTAATGTTGCAACTGTGTTCTTTGTTAGGAAATCTTCACCTTCCTTGCGCCAAATCTTCTGTACATCATTATGTCCAAAAAACTCAATTTTTGTTTCATCGTTACAGTGTACTTGTTCGCAAAAGCAATATTATTTGTCCAAGAACGTTTTAGCAAAATTAAACCGAGCAAAAATGTGACATGGATTGGGAAGATGGGTCTGTCATGGTCGGTTTCCATGCAACCCTTTTCTATTTCTATAACGTTGTATTGTGCGAGTAATCACGCTAACACCCATCGTATCCAATGGCAATGGCAATGGCTTTCAAAACAACGTTTATATTAACCTCACGACACAGTTTTCGTGCAGTTCTAGATGACAACTTGGGTTTTCTCCCACGTCCAGAGAAATTCTCTGTCTTACGAAACTGCTTATACTTCTTTATAATGGACTGTGCCTTATATCAAGGGATAGCGAACCGGTTTGAAATAGTGCTATAACTATTTCCCGACTTGTGGAAGTTAATAATTCTCTGTCTCAAGTCAACGCTAAACTCATTTTTCTTCCTCATCGTGTTGTTAACGTAAGAATAGCAATGTGACACTATTTATCGGTCGCGTGAAAATTAAAATCGAGAAATAATTAAGGCGAGAAGAAGCTATCACGAAAAGACATACTGAGCGATGTTATTTTTTTTTTTAAAAAAAAGTGGTAAAGATTTCATTTTCATTTGCGAAGAAAAGTATTTTTTTCGCAGAAGATAGGAATTTCGTAAGATCTCGCATCTGTCGAATTAATTTATGCTACGAGGCGGTGAATAAAAGATAGCCATCTGGCCATGACAATAATGAAAATTTCAAATTGGTCAAGTGGCCTACGAAACAGATGCTGAGAGATAATGCTAATCAGGTCACGCACTGGCCGAGAATGGCATCAGCCTAGGCCACCCCCAGAGAAAAAAAAAGGAAGGGAAAAGGATAAACCATTAACTATCTTTCGAACATCTGGACATGATAAGAGTTTGTTACCGGGAGAGATAATTAACGACAGAGTGCGACCACCCACTTGACGCTGGCGAAAATCTCGTTGATAAAGTTCAGGTGACTTTCGGTTAAGATAGAGATTAAGGACCACAATACGAGTCGTAGGGGTTTGTTTTCGGGTAGAGAAATAAAAGAAAGAAAGAAGATATTTTTTCCTTTGAGCGATAATGGTAAATATGTAAGAGAGATGGAGGCCTGTTGACGCCTCTGAGGGGATTGGTGTGAGATACCACTATGGGAAAGAAGGGAGGCCTGTTGACGCCGCTGAGGGGATTGGTGTGAGATACCAATATGAGAAAGGAAGAATTTGGGAGGACGATACCCTTAAGAACCCCTCTAAAGCAAAAAGTAATGGACTTCCAAAAATGGAAAGTGATAAATTTTCCTGTCCGAAAACAAAGAAAATCCATATTGTGGATTAAGAATTATCGAGAAACTCAAACCCCGATAAGCCCACACCCGGTTTTGGTCGACGTCCATATAAACAGAGTCGCAGCGAGTAGACGGCACTTGAGGGAAGTAGTTAGAGTTGGAGATACGCAGACGCAGACAGAGTTGAGCTGTGAGCTCTGAGACTAGCCTCGCAGGAGGCTGACTGAAGATCCACGCATCCTGACTTCGACTTCTAACCAAGAAGAATTTATTTTTGAAGAGCGACTTAGACTCACACCACCAAAATAAGTTTTACGAATATCGCCTGAAGATAAAAAAAAAAAGTTATCGAAAAACATTTTAAGATGTTAAGACTCGCCTAACAAACGAAAAGTGTCACGTATCCATATTAGCGTGTTGGGAGAAAGACGCAGTCCTGTATTCAGCAACCAGATATAAAAATATTTGTTATACTTTTTTTAAGACATTTGAACTTTTCGAGTTGTTACTTTATTTTCTTTTACATATACTTGGGCGGTGTTATCTTTGCTCGGACTCGGCTTGCATTACGGCCCGGTGACGGATTGATTTCGTCTACCTAAGATCAAATCACAACGTGGGTAGGTTAGACGTTGGAGGCGAGCTGGGAGCGACAAAGCTGATACCGAAACTAACATCTGAATCAGCCAATGGTTAGAACGTCACATTTGGTGCCGCAACCAGTACCAAATCACATTGGTCGTCACAGGATAGAACGGCGACGGGCGCAGAGAGAGGCCGGGGTGACGTCACAGCAATAGTAAAACTTTATGCATGTGATGTTCTTTACAGGATTTATCACAAATATTCTACTGAATAATTAGTCGAAAGGCTTCACCAATAAAATAATTATGTAAATTACTTATACTTATACTTACACGAATAGATCAATTTAAAACGATATCTTCTATTATACGATTAATTTTGTCTTTTCCTATTTTGCATAATTCACCTGTGATTTTTTTTTGTATTTAACTTATTCTTCTGAAAATTGAGTATTATATTCATTTTTTGCTTATTAACATATACAAATCTGGCATCATACGGACATTAGATTCTGAGAAAAAAATTAAAATATTCAAATTTGATGGGCGTACGAATAATTTCGTTGTTGACTGTATATTCACTAATCTATACTGATAGCTCTGTCTCATAACATTGAGTACAGTAATTATAACAACTGTGGAAGAAATATATTTATACGTACGTAAAATCTTTCGTGCGTACATGTATGTTTTTTATAATACACACACACACAAATATATATATATATATATATATATATATATATATATATATATATATATATATATAATCGAATAGTAACCGTTCTGAGTAAGACGATAAGATACATCTGCGCGCCGGATAAGACGGTAAACCACGTCTAACAGCAAGAAGCGTGGAACTACCTCTTAGCTATACATTAAAAAAACATTACCAGCAATAAAAAAAAGAATCTCGTCGGTATTAATCCATTGGACACTAAACAAACCGAAGCAAACCAAACCACATTATTAATCCAGAGATTTTGGAAGACAGGATTTCAACGATATTCTACTCTAAATTCACATCTCATAGAGAAGGTCACAGTAACATAAAAGATTGCATACCTCTTTTTCCAAAGAAAGGATATCTTGGCCCGGCAAAACTTGTAGAGGCATCACATTCACACCTATTGCAGCAAAAATTTGCTAATCAATGCTTCTCACCAGAATACAGCCGGAAGTAGTGAAGGTGCTCCGAAAAAAAAAACCCATTAGACAAATCCTGAAAGTTCGGTTTATTAGTGAGTTCAACACGCCAAAAAAATCTACAGGCTGCCTTACATTATGTAGATTTCTCTAAAGCCTTCGATACTGGACATCGAGGAAAAATAGAGAATATCTTTCTGGCACATGGTATCCATCTTGCAACAGTAACAGCCATAATGAGTACATACAAAAATACTAAGCCTTTGGTTAACCCCCCAGACGAAGATACAAGCATCTCCGATATCAAACCGGGTATCTTTCAGGGTGGCACCCTTGCAGATTTTCTCTTTGTTATCACCTTTGACTATGTATTGAGAACTTTCGAGAGAACAATTTTCCTGCATCCAGAGAGATCACCTAGTAAATTGAATCTGAAAACTAAACAGGTTCTTACCCAAGGCGTAATATTGCGGCATCTACCTGAGCTTCGATGCAAGCTTAGACAGAACCTGCGGCTAACAAAGCATAAATCTACGTCGACTTAAAAAGAAACTAACAAAAAAAACACATGAATAATAAGGAATAAAATAACAAAAAAACGATTCTCTTTTGTGTTTTAAGCTAAGTGCAGAAATATATACACCTGGAAAGAAAAACAGAACGTGAAAATTCTTCGATATACAGGGTGTCCCAAAAGACTGAACACAGGAAATCTCATTAACTGTATATTTTGACTTCCACAGAAGGCTGTTCCTGGGAAAATGTTTTATAAATTTTAACCTACAGTATCGCCGGAGAGTGTGTCTAAACGGCGGTTGTGATGCGTCTAGCGTGGTCGTCTGTATTGATAGTGCTTGTCGCTTTCAGTTACCGCCGCCGACTAGCAGAAATGCGAAAAGGGAAGCTTATGTCTTCGCCTGCGAATATATAGCCTCTCCACCAGCAAGCCCTATTTAGTGCCTCCTCGTGGCGACACATAGCAACCCAGCACCTTGCGGACCCGGGCTAAACTACAGGGGACGTGGGAGGAGTTGGCCCCCTTAACATGCAAGTCCACCGGTGTGTGGACATGCCCTGGTGCCCATGAAACAAACCCCAGCTATAGGTTAAATCGCTCCACTGCCTTGTAGAAATCTTCGGGAGGAGGAAAGGCCAAGGAGAAAACCCTACACAAATCCGGAGTGGAGCCTCTAAGTCGGATAGACGGCACTTTGTGCTACCTTCCGGCCACGCTGATACCAAATTTTATTGGTTTATCCTCTCCTCTGGACTCTGCTAGCAAGGCCGAAAGGTGGGACTAGACGTCCGGCAGCCCTAGTTCTCCATACATATGGAGAGGCCACTCCAGCCACGTCGCAAGACATCAGTTTAAGCGCTACTCCATCGTCTCCCGAGACGAACGGATGCCGAACCGATCGCCGGCGAATCGGTCAACGGATACCGGACGATTCCTTTTATAGTAATTGCTAATATTACCATTGCCATGACTCTGTGTTAGTCAGGAAGATTCGACAACTTTTTTCGTTGACAAAAAGTTTGAGTTTAAAAACCCATGTGAAAGGAACCATATGTCATTTCTGCTTCATGAAAGGGAACATTAAATACCAGTAATAACTTATTTTTCTACAGGTTGTCCCAAACTTTTGGACACATAGGAAATCTGATTAACTATATATATATTACCTTCACAGATTAAACATGGTGTTGTCGAATGAAGAAAGAAGAGACTTCTTTTTGTTGGATATGACAAAGGAGAAGTTATACACGATGAAAACCACAAATGCAACTCACGTAAATGGTGAATATGATAAAACCGACGGTAACGTAGAACGTGAAATGATGAACAACAATGGCGGATGGGTGGAAAGAAATAAAAATGCAAGTCGTTAACTGGGGCAAAAGTTGAATTCTCACTTTTAATTAACGCCTCCAAAACTAAACTTTTATCCATTAATCATCTGAGGAACACCTGTCTGCCTTCCATCAGCATGGCTGATGCTAAGGTCCAGTAAAGGGAATAGTTACGCCGTCTCGAGCTAACGTTCTCGGCTGATATGATGTGGAAAGACTATATTGAAACCATTCCTAGGTCAGCTGCTAAGAAAGTTGGTTCACTGTGTCGTGCGAGACAATTTTTATTTCCAGAATCTTTCTTACATATCTATATCTACCATTCGTCCATGCTTGGAATATTGCTGCCATATATAGTCCAGTGTCACTACTATTTACCTTCAGCTCCTAGATAAAATCCAAAGAAGATCAGCTATATTATGGGTCCTGATATGGCGGCTCGGCTTCAGTCACTTTCCCACTGCCCTGATATTATCTCTCTGTATCATTTCTATAAATACTTTCGCTATGGTAGGTAGACTTTTTGAATTAAGAAAAGTACTAAACTGCTGACGAGATCTCATCAATTTAAAGTTAAGCTGGCTACATGTAACTGTGAATCCTATGTTAACAATTTCTTTTCTCACACTTCTCGCTAGTGGAACTCCCTTCCAGTTCCATGCTTTCCAGCCAAATTTAATCTGTGAAAATTTAAATTAAATGGCTATTCCGATCTACTGTTTTCCTGATTACTCTTTCCTCTTCCCGCTCATTATTAATGTTTCTGTCCCTAATTATTCCACATTCTGTAACCCCTTGTGTCTTAGTGGCTTTCAGGTATCTAATTCGAATGTATGACAAAAATGAAATGAAACAAAGACAAATATTATAAAAATCAGAGCAAATGAGAAATGTAAAACAAAAAACGTATTTATTAAAAATCATATTTGTTTAAACATCTGTAAAAGGAAGAAGAACACTTATAAAAAATAGAATATGTAAAAGCTGCGTTTGCAAGAATCTCATAATTGCGATCGAGGAAATGTCAAGTAACATTGAAATAAAGAGTAATTAGCTAAGGAAACGGGAAACAATTAAAAGTAATAGCTGAAGCTTTTGCAGAAAATAAGAACGCAATTTAAAACTGATCTAAATTTATCTCAGAACTTATGCAGCATTTAGATTATTTAATACCCATTCTATGAAACCGTAGAACAAGTGTCAAAATGAGTCGCAAAGCAAAAATTGAAAAGTATTCTTAAAAATGAACTCACATTCATGCAAATTCCTTTGCTTTGCCTCAAGAAATTTTTTAGCATATATTTCTGGGAACAAGAAGGGATTATTTTTTGAAGGAGATAAACTGAATCTCTATCTATAAAAGGCAGGATGTGTGTGTATGTGTGTGTGTGTGTAACGAATGCACGGCCGCAATTTTCGACGGATTTGCACCAAAATTTACATGCACATGCTCCAAGTTAGCGGGAAGGCCAAGACCGACGTTGCATTTCCCAACTCCCATCGATAGTGGAAATAATTGATTTTTCCATGCTTCTACAGCAGTTTTCATGTAGTTTGCGGCCATTTTCTACTGGCCAAAGTGAGAGCCTATAGCTGGCTGCCACGAATAGGCAAGAAGATTCTACTGGCCAGCGTGAGAACCAACAGCTGACTGACACGAATGTTAACTAGCATGCTAGCATGAAAAAAAATTGATAGCTGCATTCGTCACAAGTGGGAAAAAATTAAATCTGCATGGCACTTTACTCCAATTGACTCATTCGCTTGCTTAAACTCAGCGTTGATTCTGATTCCGCAGAACTGGGTTGGGTGTGAAAAATTATTTGTTGTTAACATTCTTTTTTTTCATTCGGTTTTCCAGTTACGAGTCCTTTTTTAAAGCTGATCGTTTTGTGTTCATTTTGTTTATTTCTTTTTTCGTAACAGATTTAATGTTTAGCATAGAGCTTAGAAAAAATTCGAAGTGTGAGAAGTAAGACATGTAGCAACATTAGCACGGCAAAGGGCACTTCTTTGAAGGCAAGGAAGGGCAAAAATATTTTAAGTCAAGTGATAGCGATTGCTGTATGAGTCTTACGATTTTTGAATCAAGCACGGGCCACGCCGGGTCATGCTGCTAGTTCTTGATAATTTTAAAAAAAATATCTTTGGACGTTGTGGTGTAATGGATAAAGAATCGAAATGAGAAATCCGATAGCGGTTTTCGAATTCCAGTCGTGTTCATTGTATTCACTGAGTTGCAAATAACCCTGGGAAATGAATCTGGCTCTTCCACCACAAGCAAAACACACTGGATCCTATCGCCTTGAATAGCAACCAGTGTATTGCAAAAAGAAACGGCGACCAACATCGGAAAGGTCTTCTGCCGAGTCGGTCATGAATCGAAAGAGACATGATCGGCCAATCGTGTATCACGTATGGCACGTGACTTTCTATATATCTTCTTGTTCAAGCTATATGCTGAATACCAGGTCAGATTGGGTCCTATTACATTCAATGGCATCTAGTCTATCGCAAAAAGAAACGCAAACTATTGTGGGAAAATCTTCTGCCTAGACAATCATGGATCGAATCAGACATAATACCCCAAACGTGTATCCTGTATGGCATTTGACTGTCTTCACCTATTCTTTCTCCAGCTTTGGTTTGAATAGCAGGAGAGACTGTGACATACAGCCTTCGTTGTCAGCCCGTCTATCGCAGAAAGAAATAGCAACCAATGGTGGCAAATCTTCCTAGTAAGCCATAAATCGAAAGTGACATGATCGCCCAACCGTGTATCATGTATGTCAATGACTGATACCAAGTAAAAATACCTGTCCAACTCAAATGAAGCATATCTCTGTCTAGAAGATATGGTTTCAAGTAGTTTAAATGGTATTTATTTTAGTAAGATATTTCAGACCTGAAAATAATAACATTTCCTCCTTTTTCATTTGCGATGGAGTGTCATAAGTAGATTCATTAAAGAGACAATTGAAGTAGGTCAATTCATAGTAATAGCTCTTTTAGGATCATTTGCAAGAAGAAGAAAAATGGAAATTTATTAACAATGTCCAGTTGTAAATTAATATATCCCATGAAGTTAATCTAATATGTCTTTAATCTTTGAGCTTAATCCAAGGCAAATTCTGATGCGAACATATTGTTTTTCATGCTGGATTAATGATTTTGTTTCTCACATATTCTCATTAAGTTCAAAGGTTCGCTCAATTTCAGGACAAAAAAAACAACAGACCTGTTATTTCTTGGACGAGGATTTAACATTGCTTGTATTATTTACACTGAAACTAATGTCATCATTGGAGTAATCAAAACGAAACGGCCGATATGTCCGGCCTTTCCGTTGTTGGGGGTAACCATCAGGCAATTTCTAACTACTTCACTTTAT
The DNA here is from genome assembly GCA_903632075.3 of Acanthosepion pharaonis. Lineage (NCBI taxonomy): Eukaryota > Metazoa > Mollusca > Cephalopoda > Sepiida > Sepiidae > Acanthosepion > Acanthosepion pharaonis. The sequence continues at coordinate 2,582,081 of CAHIKZ030005121.1, forward strand.
CTACGGCCATATGTTGTTCGCTTTCCACATTCTATGTGTCTCTCTCCCTCTGCCACTCTTTCTGACTCTCTCTCTCAGGATGAACTGGCTTAGATTTACATCACACGCACGCACACACACACACATACTCTCACACACACACACACACACACACACACATATATATATATATATATATATATATATATATATATGTGTGTGTGTGTGTATAAATCTATATCTATATCTATATATATGTGCGTGTGTGTGTGTATGTGTGTGTGAGAGTGTGTGTGGGTGTGTGTGTGCGTGTGATGTAAATCTAAGCCAGTTCATCCTGATGACCCCATGTGTTGAAATCTTGGTATGCAGTACCTGGCTCAGTAGGATTTATATATATATATATATATATATATATATATATATATATATATATATATATAGTATGTGTATATATATATATATATATATATATATATGTGTGTGTGTGTTTGTGTTCATATATATATATATATCTCATACCTCTGAGTTTCAATCTTCGGATGCTTTGCTACAAATGCCTGATTTACGGTTTAAATCAAAATCTATGTGGCTATCACTATGCTGATGTTGCGATACATAATGTTATAGATTTTTAATATTGAACCTAAAAAATAGTAAAGTTAAATAAAGTGGAAGAAAAAAAGGAAGTTATAATTATGAATATTAAATTTTAAACATAACGTTTTGTAAAATGGTAAAAAATAAAATGGAGGAGAAAAAATACAAATGGAGGAGGAAAAAATAATGGTCAAATGGGGTAATTATAATGACCAAGAAACAAAAATAAGAAAACAAGTGATACTAGAAAAATGGTGGTAAAGAATTAATAAAGGCTTAAGACCCAATCTCGTGTTGTGTATTTAAGATGTTTATTATTATTGTATCTGCAAGTAGTTATTAATCCACCCCTCTGGTTCAATAATTTAGGCTTGTCTAAGTTTTTAAAATAATCCTTTCAGTCGTAACGTCAGATTTAATCTCAGAAGACATTTTCTCACCTTAATTAATAAGCACTTCAACCATTCACCAACACTTAAACGGCTCTTTAACCTGAAAAATGTTACAATTAGCTATTAATATGTTAATAGCATAAATGCAGCCATTTTCCACCATAACAATTTTATAACGTTTCCACCAATATAGTTACACTAATATCTTTGCATGCAAATGCAACTGCCAAAAAAATACGATATGCCCACTAAACGATCAATGTATGACCGGCAACATTATATATCGAGTGAACATAAATTCCGGTAACGATGTTAAATTTTAATTTGGTTCCACAGAAAACTCTTGGAAACTGCGTTTTTACCATCAAAAAATGACCTTAAAAAACGTAAAATATAAACATAATAATGCTCTCTTTAAATATTTATCGTAGGGGTGTTGCACCATCTCTTAACTGGGAAATTGTTTCTAGAGCAAAAGCAACAGTTGTTATCTTTGTTCAGCGGAAAACCTAGTTATTCTAAAATACTTAGACAGCCCTAAATTATTGAACCAGAGGAGTGAATCAAAATCTACTTGCAGACACAAAAATAAACATCTCCATAAATACACTGAACTAGATTAGCTCTTAAAACATTATTAATTATTTCTACCATTTTGGTACCGTTTTCTCGTATATTACATATCACTTTTTTTCTTACCTTTGTTTCTTGGTCATTCTATTTTTCTTTAACTTACCTTTTTATAACATCATGCACAACAGCCATTAAAACCAAGGATATGTGCAATGGAACATTATCCTTATGAAACATGACGCCTTTCTTCAGTTCTCCTGGGCGTTTAGTCATTATAGACTTTCGTAACTGCCTCAGAAATTTGGTATAGTACTCTCCATTGATAGTGTGACCCTTTTGTTCATATTCAATAAACACAATGTTTTTTGCACTAAAAATAAGTCCATCAGCTTCCCTGTAAATGAAAAGACCTTGGTTTTATTTGGTTCAGGTGAGGATAACTCTTTCCATTGCATGGGTCAATTCTTTTGGTTCACAATTCGGTAGCGCCAGTCCACGGTCGTTGAAGGATTGTCATCACCAAGACCTACAGGCTACATTCGCTCGGAGGTGCTTTTAACCATCGATCTGAGGAAGCGGTTATATACACCTGACAGTTTAGATATTTCTGAACCGATCATTATATGGATAAACTAAAACCGACATGGTCTCTATATTGACATCCGAAATCGAAATCCTCAACAAATTTTTCATAGTCGATGATTTTGATATTTTTAATATTTTCTGAAATGGACACAATTTATATATTAATCCGTTACAAAGCTGTACTGATGGCTACTCATCAAATGATAATGATTGATTTATTTTTCACGGTTTATCAACCTATTGCAGTTTATTTATAAATAGAAAATATTTTAGATTGTTTAACTTTTTGGGGAGATAATAACTTTTTGTCAATGATTTTAGATAATCATAAAATTAGAGTCCCCTGAAAAACTAACCACTCATCCACCATTTGGGTCGTCTACTTTTCCGGAAGACAAGTGGCCCGATAGGGTGTGGGTTCCCAGCCAGTATCCATATAAGTAAAGAAAGGTAGGAAGTCAGCAGTAGCTGACCAGCAGCCAGTTCGTTACAAGCGGCCATTAAGGAAGGGACCTGCGAGTAGAGAGGAATGAAAGTCGCCTAGATGGTCAGTTAATATAAGTGTTCTCTCTCCGTGACCGGAAGTTAGTAAGATGTCGGTTGAAGGAAGAAACCATGGTTAAGTGAGAAATCGTATTATTACTATTACCCGACCAGTGACTTGGAAAGCATTTGCGTTATTCTCTGTTGAATTCGATCATGGCTAACGAGACAGAACTGTGAAGATAGTGAGTCGGTTGTATATTCAGACACAGCCGACTTTGGATGTCGTCACATTATGTGCAGTGGCGACGGGCGGAGTACGACGTTACAATCCTTTCTGTTCCTGAATTAACCGTAGAGTTATATACGATATTTACTTAGCCTTAGCAATAAGTTCGGATCAGTATAGCCGTCGGCTATTTCAAAATTAGATATTTATTATCGGATTTCTTCATAGGTAAATATTCAAAATTAAATATGATGAAAGGCAAGCACAGATTTATTAATGGCCATGACATCCTGCTCGCTGTTTATAAATTATGTTAATGAATTTTTTCCGATTATAACTCGCATATCGACAACTCGAGCAGTAGGGCAAGTGTACTTATAGATAATATATTTTACATTTTCTGAAAATGTAGTCCATTTTTATTCCATGAGAAAAACAGAACCCAATTGTCTCTACCTAGGTAAGCATGCGAATTCATTTACTTTTTTCTGTTACGTGCCAATACTTTTGAAAACGTAGCTCCTGAAGTTTATCAACAGATTTATTTTTCTCGAAGGGATTTTTTCTTTTCATTAGGCTCATATAAAAAATGATAATTTAATATTTCAAATATTCTAACAGAAACGATTTTTAAATTTATATAAAATAACCTAACATGCACGATGCCTTTGAAAAAATCGTGACTTTTTTCACAATGTAAAACCTTTTAACACCTTACTCTATCTAAAATAATCAGACTTGTGCCAAATAAATCTTCTCTTTGGTGATATGTAACCTCACGGTGTAAGTGTTAATGCTCCTCCAAAACTTTCTGTCATTTGTTGTTAATTATATTTTGACGCTTTTCGATCAATATAGTGCCCAGTAAAAAAAAAAAAAGAAAAAAAAAAGCGGAAAATTCATAATTACTTTTTATCTTTCGGTAATAATTAACCTTGAATAACCTTGAATAAATTTCTTGAATATTCTTAACCTTGAATAATCACTCGACTTCCGCGTAATTACTTAACCCTGGTTGGTTGTTTTATGATTGATTAATTGCTGCTCGATTTTGTGACTCGCCAATTAAAGGATATTTGAAGACAACTTTCGTCTTTCGTTCTGCCCTTCTTATATGGCTAAACATCTCACTGATTTTGAGCGTCAAATGATCGTACTTTTCAAAGAATATCCAACGTGGGAATTGATGAAATGTATAGAAAATGTTCCTGCATTTTCCAGTCTCATCAATCGTCACCAAATTTCAACGGTTGTCTCACGTCTTTGTGAATTTATCAACTTTTTTTACTGGGTACCATGTATATCAGTGATTAAAAATTGGGTGGTATCTTTCAGGGGCGATAAGAAAATCCAGTGGATAGTGAGGAAAATTTGGGGCAGTAGGTTTCTTAAGTGCCGTAGCTTCTTTTGCTCCGTCCAGTATTGATGATGGCTTCTTTCCTAAGTTTGAAGTAGTGTGAAATGTCATCTTCTAGATTATATCATTATTTTTTCTTTCAGATTCATGTGCTCTCCATTTTAATTCTTGCCGTTGTCGAATGTCCTCAAGTGATGTGGTTCCTGCTACGTAGTACAGGTGTTTGTGATTCTGAAACCCCAATCCACGAGGTTTGAAGAATAATGGTCCTCTTTAAGACGTAAACGCTTTATTCAATCAAAGTCATTTTTAATAACTAATATGAGAATGCGGTTGCACCATCTGCCAGGCTGAGTCAGTAATTCCCAAAATGGGCGGAATACCAAACATCCCTGGGGACGGTTGAATGATCTTGAGGGCGGTGAAAAATTGAGAAACCAAAAGGTTACAGTGGCACATCTGATCTCGAATCTACATCACTCACACCCACTTCAGTGGACCTGAAATATTTCTTGCCTTCACTTCATAGCGTATACCATATGCCTAACAATTATTTCTGGGAAGACGAAGAAACGCATTAGACATGCAATACTATCATCAATATAATCAAATCAATGGTTGAATATATATTAGAGGGTAGGGTTTTGTTGTTGTAATCAACAGGGTGGCATCTCCTCAAAGTTTAGGAAACATTAATCTGTATCTTCATTTCTCTGGCCATTTGAATAAAACTTGTTAAATATTTTACTCGCTGCTCCTCATATCCTTAATACGTCTTGTGCGTATTAAATTCTCTAAGCTTTGTTTGCTCATCATTCGCCTCTGTATTTTAGAACGATTTCTTTCTGATTTAAATATACGTTTTCATATTCCTGTATTTTTTTTGTAATGTTTCATCGACGTTGACATATTTTTTTAATATCCTTAACATCAATTTATATTTGAGCAATAATAAAACAGAAGAAAATATAAAGAGAGTTCACTCTTGAAATTATTAACACAGTTCACTTAGTCCATAACTTATTCTAACCCTGTTACGCCAGTACCCAGCGTTAAATCTCATAATCGCATTAGGACACATGAAAAGAAGACAGCATTTTACTTCATCTTCTCTTTTCTCGTTCCGTCCAATGTCCTAATTAAAAGACGACTTGATCAAAGAAAATCAAGCTTAAAATATTTTTTCTAATTACTGCTGTTGCGACAGAATTTTATCCAAACAGATGCTGTAAATAAAACCACAGACCATTACCGAATAATATGCTTAAGACCACAACATGTAAATAAAGAACAAAACTTGATGTTTTATTGCACTGAACTTTCTTGAATGCAGATTTAAAATATTATATAACTTGCCAGTAATTATTTGATGGACGAGCATATAACATAAGCGAACACACATTTTGTACACTTTGCTTCATATATATGTGTGTGTGTGTGTGTGTTTGTGTGTGTCTGTGTGTGTGTGTGTGTGCGTGTGCGTGTGTGTGTTTGTAATACAAATAAATGTAATGTGACACTTAGCTGATTGATGTTATATTCAGTTTCATCCGCCCCTCGGCTCTAGAATTTCTTAAATGACTTCTTTTTTTTTAATAATTGTTTAATTCACTAAATAGAACTAGATGTAAAATAAGAGGCCTATAAATCAATAATAAATATACTATTCAATAAATTAAAAATAAATATGCATATTCTTTTGGTTGATTGGTTGATTTTATTTAGCGGCATATCAGCATTTCTATGGGTTATTTAAAGCGGAAATTGAAATATTTTGAAATCAATTTTATGGCTTTAGTTAAAAATATATTGAGCGCAATTGTATGCATTCAACTACAAATAAAATGTATTGTTGGTTATTGTGCTATAAAAATGTGTTGTTAATTCTAATATAAAATGTATTGCTGGTCATTTTGATTTAAAATTGTATTGTTGCTCCTTTTACTATAAATATGCATTTTTATCATTTTTTTATATAAATGCTTTTTTGCTGGTAATATTTTCTGTATAAAAAAATTACTGTATACATTCATAGTGTTTTTTTTGTTTTTGTAGATTAATCATTTGCCTATCGATAGGTTGCTAAAATGTGCTTCCACCTCAGGTTAGTGTGAACCTGGAACAACAGAAATTAAGAGGCGGTTCCACTCTCATCAAAATTCCAATCTCCAGAAGAGAAGTATTCCTGCCGGATGTAGTTTAAAAAAACAATTTATACAAAGAATTAAATAGCAATGTTAATGGTATTAATGGCGAAATAACTTTTCTAACAGGACTTAATGAGAAATTAACTTACTATTAATTCTTTGAATAATAGGATCGCTTTAATCGAAGTGTGGATGACACATGCCAAGTACTTTCGCCAATTACAAATTCTCATCTTCAGGGTTCAATTTTCCCATACATAGGCAAACACCAAGACGAAATATGTGTTGACCGAAAGATGTTCTTTTTTAATTATAGTATTTATTGACAGTTGAATATATGTTATGGAGCTGTTCAACTGTCAATACATAGTATAATTAAAAAAAAAGGAGAAAAATTTCTTCCGGTCTAAACATATTTCGTTTTACAGTTTACATATCTATGGGAACATTTTGCCCTGAAGGTGATAACTGCAATTGTCGAAAGTACTTGTTTTCCAGCTAGAAATCGAATGTAAGGATCTTATTATTCAAGGAATTGATAGAAAAATAATGACTCATTACGCCCTGTTAGCGAAGTGATTTTGCTATTAATCACATTAACATTGCTACTTAATTCTTTTTGTATAAAATATTGATGAATGTTTTATATATATATATATATATATATATATATATATATATATATATATATATATATTTTGTGTGTGTGTGTGTGTGCATGATAGATAGATAAATAGATAGATAGATATGCTATACTGTAAAATCTTGTTTTATGTCATGGTATATACATATTCTTTCCATAGTTAACAAAGTATAAACTTAGTAAAAGAACTGTCTTGCGACAGTATCTAATTGTATCTTTGTTTGGACAATGATTAACGGTGCCCTTTCTATATGCGCAACTGCTTCTACCACAAGGCAGACCTGTAGATTAATCTGCATATAAAATATAACAGTTATTTTTCAGTTCTCCGTTATTAAATTTGAATATCAGGAATTATATCATTATATAATTATATATAACTATGCATATATAATTATATATATATATATATATATGTATGTATGTACTACATATATATATATACATATATGTATATACTATACATATAGCATACACGTACTATATATACTTTATATACTTATATATATACAATACATATATACATATTATATATATATATATATATATATATATATATATATATATATATATATATATATATATGTATAAATTATATACATAATTATATATACAATTATAAATATAATTATATATACAATGATATAATTATAGAATATCAGGGATTATATATTAAATATCAAGAATAATTAATTGAATTCTTGTCGATTTTTAATCCAATTTGTTATACCATTTCGATAAATCTTAGACAAATCACATTTTAAATTACTTTTATAAATGTCCTCATAAATTAATATTCAAATTAGAAAGATTTAATTTCTTCTATTTCGTTGTTGCTCTTGTTAATTTTATCAATATGCAGATTATAATTTCTTATTTGAAATCGAACAAATCGGTGTTACAGAAATCCCAATAAGATATATTTTCTACACACCAATAAGACGCCATGCTATTTACATAGTAGCAAACCATATTTCCTCCATATTCCAACGTTGAGAAGTACGTCACACTCGGCAAGCTTCATTCCGTGAACCACTGCTCTGTGGAACCTATTTCCAACAGGATATTTCCCCGATTACTACAATCTTAATCTTTTCAAGACTGAGGTAAACCGTTGTCTTCAACTCCTCTACACACAGTCTCCAAAGTAATCCTCTATCTCGAGTGTGCCCAGGCCTTTTAAATGGTAAAACTTACAGTAAAAAAGAAGAAAAAAATAAAGAAAACAATTTTAACCAACCGACTTCAAATGCTGAAATCCAAACTGTAATATAATGTGTTTCCTTATAAGGAAATATCCAGCATTCATTACCGAACACTCAGTGCGATTTTCGGTTGAAATTTAGTCTTGAATTGAAAACAATTTACCACAAAAATAGGTTTCTCAAGTCTCCTGTTATCGCTCTTACCAGTAATGATTGTGGCTTGAATCATAATCTTCGGTTTGAAGCAGTGACAACATTTCGATTTTATTATTATTTTCTCATCGAGTTACATGTGATATCCATCTTAGTTGTTGCTTTTGTAAGGCTTCAGTCGCCTTTTTTATGTATTGATTTTCTTTATGTGTCGTGTTCACTCAGGACGTAGGTGTTCATTACTTTCCACAATTTCCTGTTCTTTGTAGCTTTTAATAAATTTTAACTTTCTCGTATTTCTCCCAAACCCTGTTCCGTCATCTATATAATCAAGCTAAGTAGGTTATGCATTGTTTTCCATTGACCCTCTTGCCTTCAATGTGTCCTGTGAGTATCAGATTTTCCAAGCCCTTCTTCCTTATTATGAATCCTAAATATTTCAGCGGTCTTTTTCTGAAGTTTCGTTTCTGTTTGCATTTTCTCTAGAATTTCTTCGTTACTCAATTATTCGGTCCATGGTATCCCCAGCATCCTTCTGTAGAACCATATTTCTCTTTCATCTTTATGGAGATTGTCCAGTATTACCTGCCATATAGGAGGATAGATATCTCATAACAATTCAGTATCCTTTTCTTTCTTTCTAACGATATTTTAAATTTCTCTTAATACTCTGCTTGGCTCTTGGAATGTATGTTTGGACATCCCAAGTGCGCGTTCCGTCCTATGATAAAACACTTCTCATATTTGTCATTTGCATTTTGGGCTCACATGCATTCTCTTTTCTTTCAGTTAATTTTTAATACATTCTTCTTAGAAAGCGTTTTATATCTGTTAATAAATGTTTAAGATATTTTTTTCTATGAAGTCCACTATCTTTTATCGTTCTTTCCTTTATTGATAGGGGCTTCCCTCCTACTTTTGAATTATTGCAGAATGTCAATATCTTGATTATGTCTTTTTTATCTTCTTTTCAAATTCTAGATTTTGTAGCACGGCTGAAAGAGGGATAGTCCTCGGTATATCGTACAGGCTCCGTAGGATCAGAAAATGAAGTTAATTTGTCCTATTTTACTTGGAAAGATTTTTCAAGCTTAGATATTTTAGTTGTCGGAAGCTTAAGTATCTGACGTGATCTTTAACTTACCAGAAACGTATTTTTCCACCTCTGCCTTGTGTGTCAAAAAGGGTCGTGTACCCGGAAAACACGCGTGGCTGTCGATGCGGTATGTAATTAAATTAATCGGTATTCATATGGTGGTTGTTTTTTCTGAAAGGAGAAAAACAATCAATAAAAACAGGAGACATTTTCAAGTAGCTTGCTTGCAAAAGCGGATTTAATAAATGTTTTCAGACTTATTGCTCTATTAAAATTCTGAATTTGAAAGACATATCGAGGTATGTTCTGGAAAAACAGAGAATAGCTCATACTTTTTGATTATTGTGGATAATCCTTTGAGTAAATTTAATAAGAACCCAATGTCTTAATTAAAACGTGTCTTCTGTTCACCGTTAATAAAATTTCTATTCACAAAGGCACTTATTATATTGCTATATATTACTGCTGTGAAAACATTCCTCAGCTAGTGATATCTCATTTCCAAAGATTTCTGCAGAATTTCTCTTCGAGTGTGGATATTTAAGCCAACTCGATTGTGTTTTCTTTGCTTGTTAAAAGGAGGAAAGACTTACAAGATCTAAACTTGCTTTGGCCTTTTCATAGATTATATGTTTATTTGACATAAATTGCACAGAAGCATAAGCAGAAAATGTCCGATATTTAAGAGTGGAGGTCATTATATACAAAAGTACGTTAAATACGTTGACTAGCAAAATGTAAGAACACTCATCTGTTGCGAGTTTTTTTTTATGAGGGCATCTCTATATATATATATATATATATATATATATATATATATATATAGGAAACTTCCTGTGAAAAGACGTGATAAATAGGTCGACATGTCTAGTCTCTTATCATAATAAAGATAGATATAGACATCTCGCTATCTCTCTTTTCCCCACTCTAGTTTCGATCACATATGTATTGTCTCCCTCTCCTCTCTCTATCATCTTATACCAACTTAAAACTGCCTTGTCAAACATATGTATGTATAAATTAAAGATGGTTTTTCAAAGGGAAAAATTTGTCATCCATAGTTTTAAGTTGAATTAGGACCAAAATCTTGCTCCCCAGGAAATAAATTATAACCCATGACTCCTTAAAATTCTCTGTATCTTCATATATATATATATATATATATATATATATATATATATATATATATATAAATGTCTCTATTTGTGTATGTGTGTGTGTGTGTGTGTGTGTCTGCGTGTGTGTATATTTAGGCAGACAATTCTCTTTTAGGCATGTCTGGATGAATAATTTGCAAACAGTCTGCTTATTTTTTCATGATCTTTTCATATTCACGAATATTGTTCTGTATAATACAATTGTAATATACGGAAAATATTTGTGAATGTGAAAGTTTTATGATAAAAGTAAGCAGGCATAATATTTGTAATTTATTCAGTCATATATATATATATATATATATATATATATATAAAGCAAAATGTGCAAAAGGTGTGTTCACTTATGTTATATGCTCGTCCTTCAAAAATGTTTTTCAGACAGACATATATATATATATATATATATATATATATATATATATATATATATCAGAATCTATCTTCTTAAGTCTGTCTATATATGTCTATATTTCTATTTATTTTTATAAAAATAAAATTTATAACATAAATATGTTATAAAATCACTACAAAAATAGCCATTTTGTTTCAACACCCTCGGTGTCTTATCAAGTGATGTTGTTCTAGATCTACTTTTCTTATTATTGTTGCAATTAACAGGATTTTTATATTGAATAGGGGTACCTTTGTATCCACTATTTTTTAGTGCAGAATTGTAAAAATCATGATGTTTATTAAAAACATCTTTGTTAGAAGAGTTAGTGCTAATTCTAAATACAATGTCTATATTTCTATATATTCAAAGCCAAGCCACGTGGAGGTAGAACGATCTACTCCCGTTAACTAAATAAAGTGTTTGGTTCGAAATTCCAACGTATATCACCTGTAGAAGGCCGGAGTTTAAAATTGCCGAAACATCGTGAATATATGCAATAGAAATACGGGCAATAGTCCGAACAATGTGAATAGTGTAAATAACTATCTCGAGTCGTTCGATTATCTCTTAAAACATGCATCAAATGTCTATATATTATGTGTTTCCTTGTGTCTTTGTCGTAATTATTTTAAAATATATCATCGATATATATCCTAAATTGTTACTTTACTATTGTATTAACATAGGTGAACGATGGAAATGCTTATTTGCATTACACTGAAAATGACGTCACGACGAATCGTAGGAACGGAATTCTGTCGTAAGTCGACGACTCCTGTACATATAAAATGATTGTTAAGGAAGGAACTCAATCTTATTATTGCACGGACATGAATTCCGAGTTAACAGATTTAAAGCAACGTTAAATGGTAGGAAATTGCGTATAGAATATCTGTGTTGTCTATTGTATCCGAAAATGTCTCGTTTGTATTGCATTTCAAGTTTATTTCGGAATTTTAAATCCCTTCTGAGATTTAACTTGAGGACCTGACACAATCTCCAACCAACTTCATATGGACAATACCGAAGAGAACTAGACAGAACAATTATAAAATTATGAGATATTAATGTATTATTTTCAACTATCCATTAGCATTTAATGTGAACAAGAAATACTTCCAAAGATAGTATTTGGGATCCCGAAATCTTTTCCTTGGGAATCAAACTGATTATTACCCCACCTGCAGCACAAGTTTTGTTTATTTTCTTGTAAATATTAAGGCATATTGTACAGACTCATTTGGGGATCTTTTAAAAAAAATTGTTGTTTTATGCCCCCCCCACGAACAATATTTGTACATAGGGGGATTAGTTAGGATTTCATAGAGAATTTGAGGTATTATGGTGGACGTAGTAAGAAAGGTATGAGTGAATGTGTTGTTTTGGTGATAGGAATATTGTTGGTTTGTTTGGGTCCGTGTCTGGGTCTAGCTAAGGTTAAGAATTAAGACAGAAGAAGACCGTCCTTCCCCCATCCCCCCTTTTAGGCCTTGTGCCACATTTATACCTTTTTGTATAAATAAATATCAAACTCTTCCTGACAGGACTTTTGTGTTCCGTCTGTTTCAGTTTTTTTTTTTCTGACCGTCGAACTCGTTTTTAATATATCCTGTGTTGCAGTTTGACGAGCCTTTTGAATATTTACTTCAGTTCTGTACGAACTTTTGAGTGACGAACGGTTAAGTTTTTGTTTAAGTTTTATTCTTTTATTTTTTCCATTTATTTTGTTTGTTTTAAATTTTTATACCTTTCTTCTTTGGTTGCATTTCTTTTTCGTTTGACTAGTTTGTTTTCTTTTGACTTTAATTTTTTTTTTAGCGGATTTTTGTACATTTTGAATTTTTGGAAAAAAAAAAAAAAGAGAGGAGTTACTGGTTTTCTTTTTTTTTATTTTGGCTGCCTTTGGGCGCCATTTTTATTTTTTATTTTTTTTTTATAAAAAGTCTTACCTGTTTATTTATTTTTTTCAGTTTATCTAGTTTGTCTTTTATTTTACTTTTAGTTTATTTTTAAATCTTAATTTCCTGGGTTATCAGGCTTTCTTTTATTTATTTTTTTTTTCCCAACTCCTCTCCCCGTGGTTTTGGAAAACAATTTAGAGACCCGCAAACCACGCTTTTGCAACATGGACGAGACGAGGCTAGTCGGTCGTGTGTAAAAAAAGACCTTTTCGGGGCGACTTTTAGCCGCCGACATGCCGGATAAATCGCAAAAAAGCGGGCTAAAGCTAGCCTAAAAATCTGAAGAACGAGCTAGTAGCGCCAAAAATGGTGAAACTGGCAAGAGAACGAGGTGCCGAGCTGCCGAGCGAGGCACAATCTAAGACTTTTGAGGAGTTGCCCTCTTGTTGGAAGTCCCCCTGTTGCATTTTTGAACATGGCGGATTTCTTGGATAAGGCAAAAATTATGCCCATCTTGTAAATAAAGGGGATGGTCGAAGTTGTCAAAGAGCTCGATGTGTTCGCAAAGAGAATGGTGTCCGTTTTCGTGGTCGATAAGAAAACACGTAAGATTTTGTCGTTCCACGAAAGACATAGTGATTAAAACTTTTGTCCCTGGGGATAAAACCCCAAAGAATAATAAAGGTACTGGTTTTTATTGGGACATTCTGCTGCCCACGCCAGAAGATTGCCTGGCAATGGCGAAAAAGGAGTTAATTACTAAGGACTTGATCCTTAGAACGGAATACGAGGGTCGGAGAAGGACCAGGGTGGCCGTTTTTGAGGTTCCTCCTCAAATTTCGGGAGAGCATCTAAGGGCTCTCTCCGACAATTTGAACAGGGGATGGACTTTTGACATTATGCTTGATCAGAACGCCTTCAAGTCCGTCCCCAACTGTTTGGGTTTTGGCGACCGGAAAATGCCGGTCATTGTGACCGGTAGGAAACCTACTTGCTGGAGGTGTGGAGAGACTGGTCACCTTTCTCCTCCTGCCCAGGGAAGAAGGCCCCTGGAGTTCCGGTCGTAGGCGACCAAAATACCCCTTTGGCCGAGAAAGTAAAAAATCCGCGGCGCCTGGTAGTGGGCTAGCTGGGCGGACCGGTGCGGAAAATCCTCGGTTGGGTCCCGTCATTGCCCCCAAAACCGACGCCTTCCACAAGTGTGGATAAGGAGAAGGATGAGGGGAATGGCGCCTCGTAGTTAGGGGCAAAGGGAGACCCAAACAGCGGTTCCTCAGTCCCATCATGACTCAGGGACATTAACACCTGCAGCCCCATTCCTCTACCAGCTCTGAGGGCGACGCCTCAGCGTCTTACGAAAAGAACGCAAGCGAAGCGCAGAAACTGAATGAGCCGAGCTGGCAAAAAAAATATTAGATATAAAAAAAATTGAAAGAAAACTAGAGGCCAAGCGGGTTAAAGATAAAAAAGTCGCTGGGGGCACCGGGCCCCGTATCCTCTGCCCCATCTTCCCCTTCTTCATCAAAAAATCATTTACAAAACCTCTGCCTAAATCGGTATCGAACTCGCCGACAAAATCTTTTTCACTCTGTCCAAACCTTCTCGGTGAGGACGCCTACGGTTGGACAACAACACCTAATCTTACACCCATGCAAACACCCATCCACAAAACAATCTCCAAAAAATAAATCTCCAAAAAGAAAAGATTCAGGAGCCCAGAGTCACAATCAGTCACAGACAAAAAAAAAAGAAACTTAAACCACCTTACCTCCCGGAAGACGTCTGCCGCGTATCCAGGACCAAGGAAAAGGGTTTTCGGGCAAACGAGGAACCCGAAAGACTTAAAAGGTTCTTTGGAACTTTAAAAAAATTAATGGCATGGAAGTAGAAAAAAGCCTGAAAATTTCCCTGCCGCCAGAAGAATCCTGACCGTAATTAGAACTGGCCCGGGTACGCGGGAGATTTGGGGCATGATACAGGAGGCCCAGTCGTCTCTAAAAATGGTGCCCCCAGTCGCCTACCTTTTAGATCCGGAAACAGAAGAAGCAGATCAAAAAACTCAAAGGGAGGGTCCCAGTTTTCGTTCACCCCATTTTATAGGGCGCTCAAATTAACCTACCCTTCGGACATCGGCGGCTTGTCTCAGGATGATACCGTCGAAAGTGAGATGGCGTCAGGATCTATGGGACGAGCTGTCGGTGTCCTCACCCAGCCATGTTCTATCCTGAAGGACAACTCTAATCGGCTTCACAATGGCTCTCTGGTTAGCTAGTTTGAATGTCCGGGGCCTGGGAGTCTCAGGGCGAGGCTCATTCGTGACCTTCAGCGCCTCGGGGTGAATATATGTTGTATACAAGAGACCCGATTTTCTTCTCATGATCGTGAGGATATACTGTCTAAGGGTTTGCCCTTTATTCAGCATGTTTTGATGGTCGTTCGAGGGGGTGTCTCTTGGCTAGTGAGCAGGCCTTTGAAGGCTGCATGTACCCTTGTCTTCGCGGATCCGGCGGGCAGACTTTGCGTGCTGGATGTTACCATAAAGGATAAGGTTCTTCGTTTCATTGGGGTTTATGCGCCCAATAACCATTCCGAGCGGCCTGCTTTGTTTCGGCAGATCGCGCCGTTCTTGACGACGTCTCGTCGGGTAGTTTTAGCGGGGGATTGGAATGCCGTATATATATCGGATGGGGCAAAAACAAGGTACTAACAACCCGGATGTGAAACCATTTCGGGACTTTATCGATGGGTTTGATCTTGTCGATAAGTTTCGGAATGAACACCCTCGGGAGGTAGCATGGACTTGGACAACTAGTGGCAACTCGGATCCTGGGACGCTTCAAACCGAGTCTTAGTTAGGAGAGTCGATGTAGGGCTCTTAGGGTGTCCAAGTTTCCATTATATAGTTTATACGGATCATAGGCTTGTCCGGGTCCGTGTAAATAGATACAAAAATTGAACTGTTCACTTTTGCTGAGCAGTCTTTCCGGGACCAGCTGTTTAATGATACAAAGGGAATTGAAATGGGAAATGCCTGGTGGGGCAATTTAATATCTAAAATCCGAACGTTTGCTGCCGATTTTAGTCGTCGGCTCAATCTAGATAGATTAGCGGCGCAAACGGCTTTAAAAAAAAGTTGATCGGGCTATGAAATCCCGTGTTAGTGGGGGAAAGCTTTAGCTAAAGAGTTGTCCTCCTTGCTTATCAAAGCGATCATGCTCTGGTAGTTAGGCTAGGTTAAAAAGAATGTCTTCGAGGCTACGAATATGGCCGCTGAACTGCGCAGAGGAGAATCGAAACGCGTCTAGGCGACATATAGCGTGCGTCACATTACCGGATAAGCGGACCGTGACTACAAACGCGGGCATATGTGAGGTCTTTCGAGAAAGGAGCTTTTCACCAGGGAGCCCGGGAGCTCTGAGTTCGACGCCTATTTAGCTGACTTTCCCTGCCTCTCGGCAGCTGGAGTGGCTAGGGTGAGGGTCCCATAACAGAGTCGGAAATCTGGGAAAAAAGGTTGGCCTGGATAAGTCTCCGGGATTAGAACGAAGTTTACTTGAGGTTGTCGCACGTTTTTGTGCCTTTGCTGGAACGATGTACAACCTACCACTGGATGAGGGCGGTGGTCTTTACCTCAACGCTTCACCAGGGGTGTCATCAAGTTGCTGCGTAAGGACAAGGACGGTGGGGATGGTTTAGGGAACTTTCGCCCTTTAACGATGTTAAACACTGACTTAAAGATTTTGGCGAAGATCTTAGCCAACCGTTTGCAGCTTGTCCTGTCTGGTCTGATTGGCCCTGAACAGACTTGTGCTGTGAAGGGCAGGACTATTCAGGATAACCTTCATATGGTACGCTTGATCTTAGAACAAGTCGACAGTGAAGCCGCGCTGATCAATTTAGATCAGTCCAAAGGCCTTCGATAGGGGTTGACCATCGATTTCTGGAGGCTGTCCTTTCGGCGGCCGGTTTCTGGAGCCGACTTTCGCTCCTGGATCCGACTCTTTATGCGACCCCCGGTGCGCTGGTGGAAGTGAATGGGGTAAGATCGAAGCCTTTCGTATTGTCTCGCTTCATTCGTCAAGGTTGTCCACTATCGCCTCTGCTTTACGTTCTTGCGTTGGAGCCTTTCCTTCGCAAGTTAAAGGCGAATCTGGTCCTACGCGGTATTTCGCTGCCTGGTGCTTCCACCTCGGCCAGGTATTCTGCTATGCTGACGACGTTTCGGTTCTTGTGTCGAGCAGAGCCGAGATTAACGAAGTCAGTAAGCAGATCAGTGGGTATGAGATGGTGACAGGGGCCAAGATCAACCGCGATAAGTCTGTGAGCTTTGCGGTTGGGTGTGGAAGGGAGTTTCTCTTCCCGGACCTTTCCTCTGGACGGATGGGCCGATCAAGATACTCGGCGTCTGGTTCGGTCCTGATCTCCAGTTGGAAAAGAATTGGTCGGAGGTACAAGGGAAGGCCGAGGTCGCGGTTAATCTGTGGTCTCGGAGGAGACTTCCCTGAAGGGGAAAGGCGGAGGTGTGTGTTTCACATCATCTATCCGATCAAACCGACTCTCTGTGCTTCCACTCCCGTCTGCCCGACTATTGTCATTAGTCAAGACCTTGTTCTCTTTCTTGTGGAGAGGCAAGGCCCATATGGTATGTCGCGAGATCTGTTGCCTTCATCCCTCTGAGGGCGGTCTGGGTATGCCTAGCATTGAGATTCGTCAATATATGCTTCGCATTACCTCTAGACCGAATGTGTCGCGGTTCGGATGAGGTGGGCACCTTTTGGAAGAAGATGTCGGAAACATTTCCCATCCCTGAGAAGTGTGCACTCGTGTGAGAGGAGGCCGGCCGTACACCCCGAGCCGAGTGCTCCTTCTATCGCGAATGTCGTCGTGCTTTGAAACTCCTCTTGCGGACGTCGGATGGCCTCTCCGACGCCCAAGCGTTGTCTCGTAAGGCATTGTATCGATTGTTGTTAGGGGGCCGTTCAAGATGATCTAATTGGCGAGCTCGGTCTTACGAAGCAGGAGGCTCGCTCGATATAACCTTGGGCGCCTGGGTTGAAATGTCTCAATAACGATGAGGCATCACTCACCTATTTGATGATTCGTGGGGCCCTCTGGGTCGGCAAGAGACTTTGTTCAGCAGGCTTGGAGAAATATCCAAACTGTCGTCGCTGTACTGGGGAGGTCGAGACCATTGGTCACGCCTTTTTTTCAGTGCAAGACGGTAGTGCCGTTTGCAGGTTTGTTGAAGGCCTCATGGTTCGCATGTTGCAGGGAAAGTTTTTGTCCTGGAAGCCAGTTCTGTTTGTGGTGCCGCAATTGACGAAGGAGGAGCACTATGTGTTCTGTTGCTTACTAGGTGTTATGAGAGTCGTGATTTGGACGACGCGTCAGAAGGAATTCTATGATCGTGAGAAGTTCACCTCTTCCCAACTGATCTTGTTCTTTAAGCATCAGCTTAAAGTCAAGATCAGGACGAGAAAGGCGGCGGCTCCTTCATCAGAATTTGGCAAAAGGTGGGTAAATCTTGCGCGAATGTGTAGAGTGAAAGGGCTGACCTAGAGTGGCACTTGGATGTCGGTTAGGTACAGGATTTTGTCTAACAGGGTTGAACAGAAACAACCCATCCCGATATTAGGTTAGTTTAGGTTCTTGTGTTTGATCTTTTAGTTTTCTTTTTTTCTGGTTAACTTAGCTAGGGTGTGCATGCGCATTGGCCTTTTATTTCTGTCCCTATTTTTTTTTTGTTTTCCCATCCCCTCCCTCGTTAGGTGGTCAGTGATGTCAGTTCTCTGGTGGATGCGGGACGCCTTTCGTTTCATGTATGTGTGATTTTTTCGTATTTGTTGTGTAAGAATGTGTGTGTGTCTGTGTGAATGATTGGAGGAATGATTGTGTTCCTTATTTTCTTAGTCCCCATTGATTTCGTATGTTTCCCACATTTATGGTTTGTGGGGGTTTTATTACTAACACAAGTTTTGTTTATTTTCTTGTAAATATTAAGGCATATTGTACGAACTCATTTGGGGATCTTTTAAAAAAATTGTTGTTTTATGCCTCCCCACGAACAATATTTGTAGGGGGGATTAGTTAGGATTTCATAGAGAATTTGAGGTATTATGGTGGACGTAGTAAGAAAAGTGAATGTGTTGTTTTGGTGTTAGGAATATTGTTGGTTTGTTTGGGTCCGTGTCTGGGTCTAGCTAAGGTTAGAAAGACAGAAGACCGTCCTTCCCCATCCTTTTGGGCCTTGTGCCACATTTTTACCTTTTTTGTATAAATAAATATCAAACTTTCCTGACGATCCGTTTAGGTGAAACCTATAGGTAGGTTTGTCTGGCTCACTAGGTCATCTAAAACGGTTGTATTGAGCTCTTTTGTTAGTTAGTTGTTACTCGTATCGGGGTTTTTTTCTTTGGCTTCAGATCTGCATCTGTGCGATTTTTTTTTTTTGTTGGCAGAACTTCATTTAGTAGTCTTTCTTTTTTAAAACCTTTTTTTTTCCCTCGAGATTGATTTGATTGCAAATCAAAAATTCGAGGTTTTTAAAGTCTATTATCTATATTTATATGTATATATACATATATATAATCATTGTGTGTGTGTGTGCGTGTGTTTGTCTTAGTGTGTTTGTGTTTCTTAGTGTGTGTGTGTGTGTATGTGTGTGTGTGTGTGTGTGTGTATTTGTGTGTGTGTGTGTGTAAAAATATCTCCTTCCGATATGCCTGGAATTATTATAATGATGGACGAACACAGAAAATGAATGATCCCACCGACAACGACAGCAGCTACGGAAAAATGAGCGAAAACAAAGTCATTCATTTTTATATCTAATTTGGGATAACTTTTACAATTTATTCATCATTAAAAATAAGCTGGATGATGATTAAACGACTACATAATCATTTGTCCCACTTCTAGAACGATGAATCAATCTTAAAATTACATTTGAAATGTTGATATATAATGCACCTCTCTCATGTCTTGCAAAAGTTTTTCATACCACGCTTAAAGAAATAGAAACTGTACTTTAACTAAAGTTGCAATTTAGAGAAAAGTAGTAAAATGAAATCGATTTTAATTATTTATAAATATTGCCTATTTCACTTCAAGGAAAGAAGGGTAAATGACATTTTTTTCAATTTTCTCATATTTAGGTTAGAGAAAACCTTTTCAATTCCTGATAATTCCATTCTGAGAACGAATATTTAATTATGGCTGGCAGTAATGGCAAACTTCAGATTCATGGAGAAGAACTCGTTGATGGCGAATTTTTCTGCGGGCAAATCTACTTTCTGTATAAGATAAATGGATTAATTTTTTTGAAGAATTATTCTGGACAGATTTAAGTAACATTATTATAAACGTAACCTCAACTGAATGAAAGGGTTGCTGCCAATTATTCAACGGTGAGAAAACAAATGAAAATTTCGAGAAAAATATAGTATATTTCCACAAAGAAATGATGCATTTGTTAAAATGGTTTTATTATTATTAGGATTCAGTTTATATTATATCATGCCATTCACTAGTGAGATAAGTTTAATTATATCGGAAATAATATATATGTTAAAAATATAGTTTCAAGGTAATCTATACAGTTACAGTGCTAAATGTCAGGGATAGTATAAAAAATTATTTCATATCAAAGTTCTTGGGGCTAACACGAAACAGTAAGTCACAATAAAGGGCGCGAAATTACAAAACCAGACGACCACTGCGTAACATTATAAAGAGGAAGAATAATTATTTTACAATATTACAAAAGAAAAGCTAGAGACACGAGGGTGCATAAAAATGTTCTTTTGTACACATATTGACGAAGGAGAACAATTTTCTGAGATTAAAAATATGTATTACAAACAAAAAAATCCAAAGTTTTGTTTTTTCTAAACCCGGAGATTTATTTTCTGTTTTTTTTTTAAATTGTAGGTCTGATGAATTGGTTCGTGTTTACTACTCCAATGTAATAAATTATAACCTTGAAATATTAATGTTTGACCATTTTATATATATATATATATATATATATATATATATATATATATATATATATATATATGTGTGTGTGTGTGAAAATATATAGAAAAATAGAAAATAATACGTTAGGTAAATAATCCGAAGTTCTATATTATTTTTTTATTAAAAAAAAAAAAAAAAACAGTGTTCAATACAAAAGTAGAGCATAAAATTTCGCTTGAAGATGAAACAGAGCCAAAATTTCGTTTGAAGATGAAACAGAGCTTGATATTTTAATTCAATTTAATTTTAAATAATTCTATTAAAAGTTTTTTTGGCTCTTGCTTTTGAAACATGAGAACTCTTATGTAGCAGAAGAATCATATTTTTAAAATATAATATATATATATATATATATATATATATATATATATATATATATATTATTTTTAGATATTATAAGAAAAAATGTTGAAATCACTACACAATAGCTTTCGTGTTATGGTACTGTGTTGTATCTCTTCAGGCGAATGGTAAGTGTCTGATGAATAAAGAATGTGTAAAAAATTTCAAAAGCAAAATGTTACATCTTTTCCGAAAGATAAAGGAGAAAGGTAAGAAAACACATGACGACTTGCTCAACCAATTAAATGTCAGATGTACGCTAAATAGAAAATTAAGTTCAATTAGGTGATGGTGGATGTTGGAAATGTTATTTGTTTCGTGAAATAATAAACCAGAAATTATGGAAAACATGGAAGCATAAATGTATTTTGATTGTAAGCAAATATGAAATGTTCAATTTAAAAAAAAAAATTAAACATGCCATATTGTGTGGCTATTTCAACATGTTTTTTTTGTTATAGTATGTAAAATAAAATAAAATCATGTGGCGTGTCTTTGGCATTTTACCTTCAGAGCTCATCACTCTCCAGGTGAGATCGCATGTCTTTAATCTAGCTGGTTCGCTTTGATCGCAACCACGTAGCCGTCGTAGTTTATTTGATGGACTCTTCTGTCTTGGCTGGTGACCTGCGCCAAGGAGTGTCTTCGCTCATTGGTGTCGTGTTAACACCACTCCTCACCTGATTTTGGCCCACCAATTGAAACGTTTTACCGAGAATTGGCAACTTGGAGCCGTCACGTGAGAGATTCAGAAGATGGTTGAAGACTAGTGAGGCCCGTCCACCCGAAGGTGTAGCCTGCCCAACACCAAAGATACTACCGCTATCTACGGCACACTATTTACATGTTTATTAAAATTTATTAATAACTACAAAAAATCGGATATATACTTGTTATGGGGCCTTACCAATAATAAGATAATGGACTATTCCATACGTAATAAATACTGTGCCTCAAGGGGAAGCAGGGAATTCAGTCTGAAGTCTAGAGTTCCGTCTGAAGTTTAGAGTTCCGTCTGAAGTCTGAGTTCAGACTGAAGTCTGGAGTTCCGTCTGAAGTCTAGAGTTCCGTCTGAAGTCTGAGTTCAGACTGAAGTCTGAGTTCAGACTGAAGTCTGGAGTTCCGTCTGAAGTCTAGAGTTCTGTCTGAAGTCTGAGTTCAGACTGAAGTCTGGCGTGAGTTCCGTCAGGAGTCTGTCAGTCAGAGCGAACGAGTCAGTCAGTCGAGTCAGAGGCAGTCCGAAACAGAGTCGCGTTCAGACAATTACTACTAAACATGATTGTTCGTACTAACACTTTCTACTCTCTGTATATATTCCTGTTTGTAATATATCTGTGATATTCCATATCCGTTTTTGAGTTCTTCTTTATTGGTTCTACCTTGAACTATCACCGTGGTACAAGCAACCGGACCCTAACAATACTGTTATAGATATAGTCGCTGTGGCCACAACAATGAACACAGCATGATGATAGTTCCAAGCTTCACGCGATCTTCAGACATTATACCACTATCCCTTGTAAAAAGATGTGATTGTAGGGGTAGCCTAGAGGTTATTAGAGAAGGGTTTGCAATACAAATGATCCTGACTTGGCATCTCGTCTTCAGTCACTCTCTCACCGACGTGACGCGGTTTCCCTCTGAATATTCTTACAAATATTTTGTTGACGAGTTATATTTCCTGGTGCTCCGGTTACATGTATTTAAGCGTGCTAATAGTTTGACAACTAGGTTACACCGTTTTACTGTTGAGCTAGCTAAATGCAATCGTCATTTCTAGTTTCGTTTTCTCGCATTTTCTACCGGTGGAATACAGTCTTCAAAAATTTAAATGCGACGTCAACCGTCATTTTTTATCATTTTCAACCCTGTTCTATTTTGTCTTTCTTTCAAAGACAGTATTCATTAAAAACTACAAAGAACTGATATATTGGACTTCAATGATCACCAACGCTCTGAAAGGACACTGCACAAAGAAGAAGAAGAAGTAATAATAGTAATAGTAGTAATAGTAGTAATAGTAGTCTGGCTGTTATTAGCGTTGAAAGTGAAAGTGAAAGTGAAGAAGAAGAAGCCTAGTTGTTAGCAGCAGCGTAGAAAGTGAAAATGGTCGACGACGACGACGACGACGACGACGACGACGACGACGACGACGAAGAAGAAGAAGAAGAAGAAGAAGAAGAAGAAGAAGAAGAAGCCTAGATGTTATCAGCGTGGAAACTGAAAGTGAAGAAAAAGAGCTGTTATCAGCATGGGAAATGAAGGTGAAAGAGCAAGTGAAGAAGAAGAAGCCTAGCTGTTATCAGTGTGAAAAGTGAAAGTAAATAAGAAGAATACGAGCAAGAAGATAAACAAGAAGTAGTAGTAGTAGTGGTCTGGCTGTTATCAGCGTTGAAAATGAAAGTGAAAGTGAAGTAGAAGAAAAAGAAGAAGAAGCCTCGCTGTTATCAGCGTCGAAAGTGAAAATTAAAGTGACAAAGAAGAAGAAACCTTGCTTTATCAGCGTGGTAAATGAAAGTGAAAGATAAAGTGAAGAAGAAGAAGGTGATGTGGCAGTAGAAATAAACAAATCATAGTGAAAGTTTCAAGCTTCACGCGATCTTCAGACATTATCCCACTATACCTTGCAAATTTGAGTGTCAGCGTAGCATATGAGATGTGAGTGTAGGTGTAGCATAACAGATGCGAGTATAGGCGTAGCCGAGCTGTTATCAGCGTGGAAAGCGAAAGCGACGTGTCAAATTTAAACTGAAAACGAAAAGTATGAATCATTTCTTCCTCTCGCTAGAGTGGGGTGCATAAAAATAGCAGATTGAGTTACCTTGGCTTGGTTGACGGATAGAAAGAAAGCTTTTATTTCAAACCAATCAGGGTGCGGTTAGCCAACGCACCCCGTAAAATTATTATGGATGTTGGAAAAAAAAAAACGTTTAGGAGATATAAACAGAAACAGAAACACAACAGAACAGACAATATTTATTACAAGCTACACAGGACAGGAAATTGTGGAGAGACATGATCGCTGACATCTTGAAAATGGACGTTGCAAGAAGAATCCTTTCTTATTAGGAATATGAAGAATGAATTTAAAAATAATACTCCTCAGTATTTATTCTTCTTAAATTATTTGACGAGAAGAATAGTGTGGAACAATGGATGGCAAATTCAGCAAACTTTAAAGATAATTGTAAACAGCATTATTTATTAAAAAAACATCATCTGGTAAGAAAGAAACATAGAAGTAAATATGTATTACTCAGTTGACAATAGAATAAGTAAATATTTTATTCATTGAACTCCTAATACACAAACAAGTTTTTGGCATTTCTCCTTTTCCCACTGAGTTTATCGATACTTTATCATTTGCCTAACGGATTTTTGTCATTTCTAACAATAACAAATAAAATATTACTAGAACACCGAATAAACTCACAAATAAAAAACGATTACTTTTCTCTACATGGCCTTAAAGTTGTACTGGAAATCAATTTTATCATTTCAAGGAGTTTCACAGTAAAATCGGTTAAGATTAAAAAGAAAATGTAGACATATTTTTCAAAATAGTTTCAAAAGATAGTTCTCTTAAAACAATGATTGAAAAATTAATTAGCAGTCGATTACTAAAGCAGACGATGTTAACGTCTCCTTTCTTACGTCTGAGAAGAGTGGAAGAAGGAAAGGAGAAGATGCTAAAAGTTATAAACAAAACTGCCTACTTCATCTTCAATCCTGTCAACGTAGAATAAAAAGGGAATAGGGTTTTATTTATATTTTGTTTTGCCTACGTCTCCTTTCAAGATGATGTCGGTCTATACATTTCATCGCGAGAAAATAATATTTTTTCTTGTTTTTTATTTCTCTTGTGGGAAAAATGCCTGATGCCGAAATATTACAAAAAATTTTTATTATTTTTTTTCTGCTGGCTAGTCTAATGTATAACAAAAGAATATTTAAAGAAGCTTTATCGTTTAGACCAAAAATAAGAATGCAGAAAAAAAAGCAGACGAATTTGCAAAGAAGAAAAAACTGATTTTTAAAAAGCACTCAAGATTCCATCAGATATTAATTCTTCCCATCCAACACCACACACGGTCCTCAAAGAGAAAGAAATTGTCTGGTGGAAGAAATTAGAGGAGGGCTAAAAAGTTAATAGACAGACTATGAAATACCAATGCTAGAGCTGTGAAATATTGTATGCATTAATTTTAACTCCTTTTATTAATAAATGTATGTTTCTCCCTGGTAAATTGATTATAAAAAAAAGAAGACTGTTCATTCTGTGGGTTCAAAAAGTCATCAACAGCAAGTATGATGCCATCACTGAGATACTTGTTTCCATCCATACTTTTGTCATATTGGAAAGCGGATGAAAGCCGTAAGTGAAAAAGAAACAATACAGTTATTAAAAAGAGGTAGCTGAAATTAATGCAAGATTTCCCTAGCATCACTCCTTCATAGTAGGAGTATGATATTTTCATCCCACCCTCGTACCTGGAAAGAAACAATGTAGTTATTAATAAGAGTAGTTTAAATTAAGGCTTGCAAGATTTCACAGGTCTAACATCACTCCTTGATAGTTAGCCTTTGAGCTTTTCAGCCGACCCTGTATTGATTCGGATCATTAAAAGCTTAAAAAGGTTATATTTCAATGAGATTACCGCTTCGTTTCAGAGTCAAGTTAAGCATTGATTTTTTCTCTGATATATACCAAGTATTGAAAGATATGTAAAGTCATTATTTGTTTTTAAGACCGAGAAAAAATCTATTCGTTGTGCTCATATTTCCTTGCATGTAAGAGTTCCAAATCTTTTTTTTGTATAGTTACGATGGAGGTGTATATCATAGATAGACTGAAGAAAAATCTCTTTAAAAATAAGTAGGATTGATGGACTAAAAATCAACACAGAATAGGGAATTATTGTCATTGATTTAATATTCATTAAAATCATTGTTTAACAATCAACACTGATTGTATTGTAACGTATTGCACCTTCTCTGTACGGTGGGTTGAACCATGTGATATTTATCTTCCTATTGGACTTTATTTGGCTCTGTTGTGAGTATGTCAGTGTTTTCGGGAATCCACTAACTTTTAGTGCTGTTTCTAGTCTATCTAAGCTTCGTTAAATATGGTTTTGTTGGAAGAATTGTCGTAAAGTCTGCGGTTAATCGATTTTGGTATCTGTTTGATTATCGAAGGTGGGTGATTGGAAGATGTGTGTATATATAGTGGTTTATCATTGGGTTTTCTGTATGGTTTATATGTGCCTTTTCTTAGGTTGAAGGTAACATCTAGAAAATCTACTTCGTTTAGGTTAGTTTTTATATCTATGTCGAATCCGTTATTTTTAAAAATCTTTATTATTGCTTTTCTAGTTTTGTCTGTGTTTTGTTTGTTACAGTTTCTTAAGATTATGAGGCCGTCGTCCCTGTAGAGTCCTATATCATTTTTATCTTTTATTTCATTTAGTTCATGTAGTAAATATATACCTATGATTTCGCAAGTCCCTGCACCGTCAAGGCTCCCCATTTCTGCTGATATGAAGTGGAAAGTTTATATTGAATCAATTGCTGTTAGGAATCTTGGTCCATTGTTTTGCGGCAGACAATCGTCCTAACTAGAATATAACTTATATATTTATAAGTCTACTATTCAGTCAAGCTTTGAATACTGCTGCCACATACTGCTGCTATATATTTAGAGATTCTTAATAAAATCTAAATCAGAATCTGCAATGTTACTTGTCCTGACCTGGCATCTAAGCTGCAGTCACATTCCAACCACAGTAACGTAGATTAACTGTACCATTTTGTAAATGCTTTTATGGCAATTATCCTAATGGAAGTTTCTGTATGGTACCTAAAAGTTATGAATTTAAGCGTAGTACTTGATTGCTAGCAAGGACTCATCCTTAAAATAGATAGATATAACCGTATGTTCTATCCTAAAAAAAAATTCTTCTTTTACTCTTAACTCTTGTGGAAGTCACTTCCGGCTTCTTGCTTCTTAGTCTTGCTTTAATAATTTAAATGAAGTATCAATGGTTTTCTTCTATATTCATAATTTCTCTTCTTTTATTGTTCTCTTGCCTTAATAATGTTTTTTTTTGTCATGTTTTCTCACACTCACTTACATCTGGGATCTAAGTAGTTTAGTATTATAATATTATGCTGAGTTTTAAATGGTTAAAAAAAATTTCTACGTGAGAATTTTAGGAATCTTTCAACCAAAGTATTTTCTTAAAATCCGAACTCATATCCAGTCATCTATTCCACTTTTCTAATTTATTTTTTAAATGTCGCAAAATATGTAAACACAATTATGATTTGAGAGATATATATATATATATATATATATATATATATATATATATTATTCTTAATAAATATTTATATATATATAATTAATTATTAATTAATATTAATATATATATATATATTAATCTACTCCAATATATACATACGTACACACACACACAGATATATATATATATATATATATATATATATATATATATATATATATATATATATGGCTGTAGATTAATATTTGAATAATATTCAATGGCGGCACTATCAATGATCTTCCTTCTGAGTATGTTATTCTTTATGGGTGTAGCATTTTAAAATTGAAATTTTGGTTGAATTTATTTCTGTGTCCG
>CAHIKZ030005121.1:2615000-2627500 GCA_903632075.3 Acanthosepion pharaonis
TCTGAATTTTACATTGAGCTCTCTGGATATCATCCTCCTCAGGTCTACCCATACGGATTACCTAAATTTGCATAAACTAGCAATTCGGAACGGACTTGCAAACTTACTGACAGGAACTGACGTGCATTGAAACGCAATATGGCAAAAAAAAAAAATCGGACAAATGCGGCCAAAGTGACTGCTGAGTTGAATAATCATCTGAATAGTTCAGTTTCTACAAACTGTTCACCGTGCGCTCCATAAGGCTGCATATCATGGATGAGCTGCTGTGAGGAAACGTCTTCTCACCACTCGCAACATTCAAGAGAGATTGAAGTGGTGCATAGATCACAATGCCTAGTCTGCAGACCAATGGAAGCAAGTCATATTCTCAAACAAGTTCACTTTTCTCTTTTCCTAACTTCAGGATGAGTTTATGTGTGGAGGCAGCCCAAAGAAGCTTACAACCCTGACTGCCTTCATCCAACCGTGAAGTGGTGGATCAGTGATAGTTTGGGCCGCCATATCATGGAAATGTCTCAGTCCAGTAGTTGCCCTGCATGGTAGAATCAACAGCAAAGATTACCTGAACATTTTAGGAGATCATGTTTCTCCAATGGCCAAAACTTTATTCCCTGATGGTGACTTCTTCTTTTTCTTATCCTTGTGTTTGAATACATTGAACTCATTTATTAATGTAAAACTGGTCTGAAGAGATGGACGTAAGTTGCACGAAATAAATTATAACCTGACCTGATGGATTTTTAAGGATTCTGTATTCATTATATATATATATATATATATATATATATATATATATATATATATATAATATATAAATCCAAAAAAATGAGAACGTATGGGTATAATTCTACTCTACGGAAGATTTTAGTTTAAAAAGAGGACTCATTAAAGTGTACAACTTAATATCATGGCACTCGCCAATGATTTAACATCGCCGGAGGGCACTCATTTTTAGTGTTGAAACATAATTTCCATTATATAGAGATTTTTAAGATGTTTTAACACACACACACACACATGGACACACACACACACACACACACACACACACACATATATATATATATATATATATATATATATATATATGTGGTGAATTCTCGAGGATGGTAAATAGATATAAATAAGTATCAAATTTCAAATTGATTGAAATTGTTTATCTATTTACAATATGTGGCGAAGATGTCTCAGTACAGACGCAAAGAATGGTCCAGGTCCCGTGCGGCCATGTAAGTAGAAGACATTTAGTCATATCCTGGATTCTCCGTTATCAGGAGATCAGCTAGTCATTTACAAAAACGAGACTGTTTGCAAATTTTCCAAATCCATCTCATGTCGATAAATCCGACGAGATAAGAAGCAGTCTTTTTGCGAAACTCGTCTTGCAAACATCAGTGATGCGGTGCCCTTTTAAGATGTTCCCTTGACGTGTTTTCTTCTGGTATTTGCCTACAGCTCGACTTGATGTGGTTTTTGGCGCAGTGGCCTTACTCGACATTATTCAGCCTCCGTCTATTGTCTTCTAATTGTTAAAAGAACAATCTGTTAAGTGTTCTTCAAACCAGGATCAACACATCTTTACATTCTTGTTCTACACAATATTTATAATTAATATATTTCCATTCATATATATATTAAGTTTTATTCCAGAAAGAATAATAAATATGACTTCAAAGAGGTGCATACTTTTTTGGTGCACTGAGGATACCTCTCAGAATTCTTATCATACTAGTGGTCTATTGGTATTAAACGGAAACATTACAAATGCGTTTGATGAAATCAGTTTTAAGACTTAACTAATATTCAATAAGGAACAACTCCATCACTGAAATACAGTTTCAAAACAAAAGCTACTGAAAAGATATGACTAGTTTTTTACCCGACCGCTGATGGCAAGGCAGTCGTATTTCATAACAAAATTCTAATATTTTAATTGAACGTTTATTAAAGACTATATCCAGCTTAAATACAGAATAAATCAAACATTGCTTCAAACATCTAATATTATGGCTTATACTCTTTTCATGTCATCCAGGTTTTTTTTCAATTTGAACCTATTGTTTTGCGGTTTAACCTATATATTTTAATTCAATGACCGATCCAAATATATGTCTACAAAAAATAAAATAAAATAGATAATTTGTCAGCAAAAAGGAAAATGTAATTAAAATCATATTACCTGATATTTTATGGTTTTTGATTTTTACGTGTTTTTCACCGAGCCGTCATACAATTTCTAATTCTCATACAAATATTGCCTGAATTCACTTGTTTCCATAAATACTTTTTCTTTTTTTAAATCTAACCTGAATTTGGAAGTCGAAAACGGCTGGCCAACTTCTTTTTTGCGCCCATAACAATTATACTGTCTGTTTAAGAAAACTATTAAGAATGTACACCCAGATGGTTCATCGAATTTTAAAATATTACTCAAGGTCTTAACCTTTTTTATATCCTCCGCTTGAAATTATTCCCTCAAAAAATGATCTATTTATATTTTATTCTTTTATCAATGCATTTCGTAATATAAGTATCCATACATTTGGGTTTGGGACTTGCATGAATATTCACGACGGCCACCTTTCATAATGCAGTTGTTTGCAACATGGAAACCAATGTCAACTGTCGTTTATCGCCAGCGCAACCATTGCTCTCCTGATTTGCAGAGTACGCTAGCTTTTAAGTAATGCAGAAGCAAAGATTCATCCCATTTTTGCTAAAACTGAAAAAAACCTGAAACGGAACCCGAATAATCTCGATATAATAATGGTTTCTGTTCAAAATTTCTTGTACAGTATATGCATCATTACCTTCCTGCAGACCGAAGACCTTAACGGCCAAAACGTTGTAAAAATAACATAGATGAAGACAAATGCCCGGATGACAAAAAATTCAATTTCAAGATTACGTCATGTTTACTAAGGGACGTAGAATGATTGTCGGCAACCCGGTGAGAAAAAAAAACTAAATTCTAATTTTTCACCACTGTTCACCCAATAATAATCTCAATAAAATCAACTTCTCTAGAAACTCTATATCAGAAAAGAATACATAAATGAAACCAGAATCTCTACAAATTGGCTCCTTACAAAAAAGAAAAATAAATACATATTCTATTGAAACGAATCTATCCTAGAAATCTTGTCGGCATTAAATAACCCATTGAGGTTGATATGCCGTAAAACAAAATAAGCCAAACCAATCTAAACCAAAGAATACATATTCTATTCATATGAATCTATCCTAAAAATGTTGTCGGCATTAAGTAACCCATTGAGGTTGATATGCCGGAAAACAAAATAAACCAAACCAGTCTAAACCAAAGAATATATATTCATATGTATCTATCCTGAAAATGTTCTTGGCATTAAATAACACATTGTGGTTGACATGCTGTAAAACAAAATAAACCAAACCAATCTAAACTAAAGAATACATATTCTATTCATACGAATCTATCCTAAAAATGTTGTCGGCATTAAATAACCCATTGAGGTTGATATGCCGTAACACAAAATAAACCAAACCAATCTAAACCAAAGAATATATATTCTATTCATACGAATCTATCCTAAATATATTGTCGGCATTAAATAACCCATTGAGGTTGATATGCCGTAAAACAAAATAAACCAAACCAATCTAAACCAAAGAATACATATTCTATTCATACGAATCTATCATAAAAATATTCTTGGCATTAAATAACCCATTGAGGTTGATATGCCGTAAAAGAAAATAAACCAAACAAATCTAAACCAAAGAATATATATTCATACGAATCTATCCTAAAAATGTTATTGGCACTAAATAACCCATTGAGGTTGACATGCCGTAAAACAAAATAAACCAAACCAATCTAAACCAAAGAATATATATTAATACGAATCGATGCTAAAAATGTTGTCGGCATTAAATAACCCATTGAGGTTGATAAGCTGTAAAGCAAAATAAACCAGACCTTCTATGAATTATCTTTATAGGAGCCAGATCAGAGCGAAAATGGAAAAAATACTGGCAAATCTGGAGGAAAGCGTCCCAGTTTTTCTTTTCCAACTTCGATAGAATTTAAAAGATTCTACACGGCCTTCTGGTTGATGAATTATTTGTTTACCATAAAACATCCCCCTCCACATAGTAAGAAGCGTTGCAATCCTCTCACTACTCTATCGCTATTTCCAATGGAAAAAAATCTAACGATCTACAATCAAGTTGAGCTGGAAGAAATGCAAATGAGCATGCGTATAAACGTGTAGCCATGTTGGAGATGATTTGTAGTATGGCTTCAAGTTCAAAACTGCTTTCATGATGAATAGATACCTAAACACGGCAATTTTGAAGAATTTATTAATCTTCTCGTTTAAAGAATAAAAACCAAAGAGAAAAAAAAAGAAATATTTATTTGAGTCTTCATTTTGAGCCTAAGCCTAACGTGACGTTTCTCTTTGGATTCCAATTAATAATCAGGGAAAGTAATTCCCAGAACGAACAGAAACAATATCTAATGGAAATAGAAAAAATATCTTTTAGAAATTTTGGTATGAGAGGCATTCGTCACGTAATTGATAAGACTGACGTGTTCAGTAATATGAGGTCATTACCGTCCTACATTTTACAGAAGCGTTACTTTTACTACGTTCTATTTTGAAAACATATTCAAATAGAAACTAAGCGCGCGTTGTGTTTCGGAGTGGATATATTGGATGTATCCAGATTGAAATAAAAGATAAATAATTCAGGAGTTCGCCATCATGAAAACAATGCCTTCCGTTTATGATTGCGTATTTTCTTGTCTTGTAGAGGGTCTTCCTTTTTGCTCTCTATATATACATAAATATTCATCACTGAAAGATTTGAAAGAGGAAAATAGCAATGTATCATAGCGATTACCTATTGCAGATATACAAGCCAACTTTTCAGTCAGCACGCTCTTAGAATAAATCAATTGCTTTTCCCGCTTCATATAATAGAAATCTTGGAAGCGTATGAATTAACATGAACTGTAGGTATATCCAAAGACGACATTAAGATAGACAGATTTTAACCAGTGATGTACTTTCCATAAGAAAACAATTGAATATTGATTATTTTAAAATTACAATAATTGTGGCATATGGCCAAAAGAGGCTTGTCATCATTAAGTACCTTTTATACAGTTATGGTACCTTACCCATAATAACATAATGAACTATATAGGTTCAAAGGGCATATTTAGATTTTAGTTTTTTCTCACCGGACTCGGAGATCCCACGTCAAACCGGCCTTGTGCCAGATGATGCCCTCGTGGGGGTGGGGGGGTGACTAAATACCGTCCAGTCTGAAGTCGGGCGAACGGCTGACCGGCTGATCGGTTGAACTCTCTGCCTTCGGGCGGGGATGAACCCGAACGAGGCTACGCCGAAGGGAGGGGTCTCTTTCGGGGAGGTAAACCGACCCTGAACCCGTTTATACGGGTTCAAAGGGCATATTTTTGGCCGAGCCCACAAGCTCGGAGATCCCACGGTAAACCAGCCTTATGCCACATGATGCCCTCGTGGGGGTGACTAAATACCGTTCAGTCTGAAGTGAGGTACGTCAGAAGTCCGTCAGGAGTCTGTCAGTCAGTCAGAGCGAGCGAGTCAGTCAGTCGAGTCAGAGGCAGTCCGAAACAGAGTCGCGTTCAGACAATTACTGCTAAACCTGATTGTTCGTACTAACACTTTCTACCTCTCTGTATATATTCCTGTTTGTAATATATCTGTGTTATTCCATATCGGCCTTCGAGTTCTTCCTTATTGGTTCTACCTTGGACTATCACCGTGGTACAAGGAACCAGACCATAACATATACCTAGCTAATCTGATTCACGAATTATTCATTCATTACAAGTTAACCACTAGAAGTCATCTTCAATATTCACTCCTACAGATATCTAAATACCTTATTCTCATAAGGTACCTACTATGACAAACATGATCTAATAATTTCTTATGTACAAATGTTCATAGAAAAAAAATATATATATACAAATTTAATGACGATATGATATGAGGCGGAGGGTATGAATCTTCACGTAGAATCTAAAATATTACAAAATATCGAAAATAACAGATGTTAGGACCGTCCACGACACATAGAAAAAGTGGCCGCTGTATTAAGACAAGAAAGTTGTAGAGAGGGAAGGATGAAATAAATATGGGCTTGGGGAAACCAAAGACTGGCCCAGTCAAGATGAAGATTGCAACCAAAACAAACTGGGTTGTTGGGAATCTAGATGTGGATCATAATAAAAAGGAAGAAAGCGGGGACAAGCCGGAAACAAAACTCACTCACATTAACTAGGTGAACAAAGAATGTCTGTCTTAACCTGGGGAGTTTTTCATAGGAAACTGCCCAGTTGTTTAGCAAGAGGATTTAAAAAAAGGTACTCAATAATAGCAATTTTCATACGGACCAAGCTCTCTACTTTCACCCACCTTTCGCTGAAATCTGCCGACACCAAACGCTTTCGATAAGAAAGTAATTGAGGCTTACCGATCATGAAACTTTCTTTCAGACACGTTTTCAATGTTACTGAGAAGAAAAATCTTAAGAGATTTGTATTAAGTTTTTCTAATGTTCTCATATTTTGTCGGGGAGGGAAGTATTAAAGAAGTGCGAAAGTGAGCGAAATTATTCTTTCCTCAAGCAATTAAAAATTGACAGTGGCACATAGTTCATTTGATTTATTTTCTCATTAATTCTTGACGATAGGAACTCTTGAAGAATCATCAGAAGAAATCGATTTGTCATTAAAGATTAAACTTATTAGCATTTAATGCCAGTTAAAGAATGAATAGCACAGAAAAAGTCGAACAAGAAACAAGAAAAAAACATGACGTGTGATATCCTGATGTTTGTTTCTGTTTCCATGAAACTGTTAGGTGACATGATTCTTAAAGGAAATAGATCACAGGTGTATGACATATTTAGAAACTATTGGAAATAAACAAAAATTGTTTTGGATACTCTGAGTGGGCAATACAATTGCTGATTTATAAAAAAATCTCAACGAAGTGTCAGCATTATTATCAGTCCTTACCAGGTTTTGTTTAGTTTGTTTTGTTTTACGGCGTATCATTCTCAAAGGGTTATTTAATGCCGAAAAAATAATTAAATAATTAATTAAAAAATAATTATTGCTGGTAATGTATTTTTTTTTTCAAAAATGCATTCCTGGTAATAATTTTTCCAAAAATGTATAGCTAGTGATATGTTTCCTAAAATGTATAGCTAATAATATTTTTCCAAAGAAATGCATTGCTAGAAATATATTTTTTTCCAAAAATGTATTCCTGGTAATGTTTTGTTTGTAATAATTTACCTTTAAAAATGAATTACTGAATAATTTTTCCTATAAAATTATATTGTTGACAACAATTTTTCCTTCTTCTTTGCATCTCCGATAATAATGTTTCATTCAAAACTATATTGATAGTAATAACTCTTTCTACAAAAATTTATTGTTGGTAATAATTTTTTCTTCAAAAATGTATTGCTGGTAATATTTTTTTCTCAACGATGTATTGCTGTTAATAATTTTCATTCAAAATATATATTGCTGGTATTAATACCAATTTTTACACCTTCAAGGAGATTTTGACCCCCGTTTGGAGGTCGACTATTTGCCCATAGATCGGACCCCTCTAACAGGTGCTTCCACCCAGTATCAAGGTGAACCTGGGAAAACCAGCATATAAGAGGTGGTTCCATACTCCTCAGACCTCCAATCAGAGACCTTGCTTTTGTGGACGGGGATGTAGTTTATCGTTGTTGGGATGCGGATTATGAAGGACGTGCAAAGGTGAGTGAAATTACTCTGACAAGTGCTTTCTCTGAATTCATTAACCATTGTGAAAGGTTTTGTTAAAGTATTTAATGCGTGTCGTCTAAAGTAAATTCTGTAAAAGTAACCTTCTGCTCTGTGAGAGGGTGTGATCATGTCTTTATGTCTTGAAGTGTATTACAAGGAGACTCCCAACATATCTCCCGTCCTGGGTATGATGATAAACTACATCCGGCAGTAACGCCTCTGATCTGAAGATTTTGAGGAGCGTGAAACCACATCTTGAGTGCTCTTGTCTTTTGGCCCATGCTAACCCGGGATGGTAGAACTTGTTATGGGCCAGCTATGAGCAAATAGTTAACCCCAAAACTGGTGTCAAAAACTATGAAAGTATGAAAATAGAAATAGTAAAAGTGTGAAAATATTTATAGTAAAATATCAGCAATACATCTTTGAAGAAAATATTGCCTATTTGAAAGAAATTTACCAGCAATATCGACAAAAACCCTTTTTACAAAAATACAGTAATGAAACCTGATCTACAAACTGATTTCGTACAAAGAATACATATTCTGTTCATACGAACCTACCTTCAAAATCTTGTCGGCATTAAATAACGTGTTGAGTTATAGATATGCCGTAAAACAGAATAAACCCACCCCAACACATTGCCGTTATTATTAAGTAACGAGAGGTTGATGCTTGGATAGAATTATTTTATATAAACAGTTTCTATCATTTTTATTCTGGATTTACTTTTGTCTAGATTGATGGTGGTTATCAATCGGAATTTCTTATTATGCCTCTCATATCACTTAATGGTTTTATACTCGTAGATCGTAGTTTTCATATGTCCAACGAATATTATCGGTTTAACACAAGAGATGCAGGCTTTTACCGAACAATTAAATTGATATACTCTAGTGGTCGTATTTAGTTTTGATTTGATAGATGATTTGTTATTTGTAATTATAAGCTTGGCTGTTTTTAACATATAGTATTTTGCCAGTTTTATAAGTTTGCTGGAGCCAACAAGAGAAATGTGTTGTTTAATGATGCGTCGCATGGCAAAATCCTACTGTTTATAAGTGTTATGCAGTAAAATATATTAATGTTTTATTTTAAAATATTTGATTTCTTGTCTTGTTTAGTTACTGCAAGAATCCTTTAGTTTCCTTATTAATATTGCCACTGTGAATATTTTTACTCTTTTTTCTTATTTTTGAGTTCACCAAAAACATTTTACTGTAAGAGGAAGCCATATGTACTCTATAGGAGACGTTATATATCACTATTATTTTATAAAAATATTGGCATTCGCTATTATAATTTGGAAAACATCTTTTGTTTTTTAATTTTTTACACACGGGTGTTAAAGACATTGGAGTTTAAGAAACAATGTTTTTTACATTCGTACTAATGTCCCCATCATTTTTATCACAACGTTTCGGCCGTTTTGAGCTCCAGCCTTCATCAGGAATTACGAACAGAACCCCTGGCTATCTCTATGGATATCTAGTCTAGATCTTTTTATTCACCCTGTTTTCACTGTGTCCAATTTACTGGATTAAACTCACAAATAGTATGTCAGCAAATTCAAGAACCAAGGCTTTGATCCACTAGGTCCTTTTCCTGTATGGCAAAGGTCAGTCCTTTAAAATAAAGTTAAGTATATTATATCTTTATGAAATTCTGATGCTGCTGGGTTAGTTCCCCTTTCTAGGTGTTGGTGAGTAGAACCTCATGGGAAAATTACATGTTAGTTCTAAAGTTTCCTAAACGTATGCTTACTAATCAGGATATCGGAATTGTAATAAGGCAGGTGTCAATTACATACATAAGGGACACTTCGCGTTAGTACTTTTGGGAATCTATAGCTGCTAAGTTTATTTACATACGCTAAATTGGAACACTCATTAAACATCTAAATATTAAATTACAGAAAATTATGAGCAAATAAACAGAGAGAGGAAATACTATTATCGTTACAATTACAAAAATCTGGAATAATCATCTCTTATGTGATAATTCTTTAATGTCAAAATAAGTCGATAATGTCACTAAGACGCAAGGGGTTACTTGGAGTGAAAGAGAATGAGAAGACTTTAGTGAGGAGAATGGACAATAAAAGAAGACCCTTCTGAAAGAAAGAAGATAGCAATAATGCCACTAAGATGCAAGGGTTTACTAGGAGTGAAAGAGAATGAGAAGACTTTAGTGAGGTGTAAGGATAATAAAAGAACTGGGATCAGGAAGACATAAAATGTTTATTGCCATTGCATTTAAATTTTAAATGCCAATTTGGCTATAAAATATCTCCATTATATTGTAAGTATATGCAACGTACATCCCTAGTTAAAATCTACCTATCTTGGTATTGGCGTTGTAAATGAAGTATACACAGTTAGTGTTAATTGGTACGCTTCCAAGATTTCGATTGAAAGTCGATATGCCATTTGCTTCTTTTTTTGTGGGGATGAATACAAACTTCCAAATATTACTTTACAGAAGATAATTTGCAAATAAATATATGGATTCAGTGATTTGTGGTTTTTAGGCTTATCAAGTGATTGTTGGTTGTTTAAGACCAGAAAAGATTTTTAGATTGGAATAATATTTTGAGATAATGATTTACTCATTCGTGTTCTAATAATTAACCCATATCTGGGGGAAGCAGAGATGGATTCTTATATTTCGTAAAGTGATTTTTTGCGTAAGTGAATGCAATGAAACCTATTGGAATTCTAACCTAAGATTTCTGCACACAATGATTCAATGGAATGATAAGCTCTTAAGTAAATGATACTAACAAGACTCTAAGATTTCCAATTCCGAGCTGATATCAATAGCGCAAGAACGCTAAAAAGTAAAATCACTATAACGGGCTAAAGACATGCTCCACACGTAATGAAAACACAGTTTTATCGTTAAAATCTTTGTTATTATTAAGAGAAAGTCACAGAGTATTTTTTCTCATTGAATTAGTTATTTTTTTAAATTCCTTTTCAGAATATTCGACATTTTGATTAAAATATTGTTTTTCTTGCGTCTGCGCTTGTACTATTAGCATAGTAAATTTTAGCCTCTTTTTTGAGGTGACAAACATTAATTTGGAAATTTTTGCAGAAATTAAATAATTGTAGGATTTTAAATTATTTTCAGGGCTTATTAACAAATCAATAAAATTAATTTTTATATTTATTTATAAGAAAATATTGGTAAAAATATTATATTTATTTGTAAAAATAGCATATTTATATGTACACGTGTTTCAGCCCCTTAAATAATTTTATGAAAAGTTGAAGTTCAACATGACAACTTTTAGTGAATATATTAGTTAAAAGCAGAATTATTTGAATAATTTAAATCACGGAATTGTTTTTGAAAATTCGTACCCCATCATCGCGAAAATCTGTTCGGATTCGAAGAAAAAAGGCAATAAAACTAAGATTAATTAGATAAGTTTTTTAATTACTTTTATGAAAAATATATATTAAAGACAATAAGTAAAACTATATTTACTAATCATATATTGTAAGGCGTATTACAATCTGACAATCCCAAATATTTCTATAAAGATTTCGATTTGTTTTTGTATGTGTGATTATGTGCAGACTTTCTATAATATAGATGTGCAAAGCGATAAATCTATCATTAAAAGTTCACGTGATTTAAAAGTTCACCGGTCCCCGCCTTACTGCGAAAAAACCCTCAAACTTTATTTTCTGCTCCACCATAATTAACTGTGAACACGTGCGGCGGTCAATAAATCGATTAAAACCTCAGTACAATATTCAGTAGTCAAGAAATGTTTATATACCACATTTTATGCTATAAATAAGTAATATTGCTTTCAAATCAGAGTAATTTTACCTTATATTTGGTAATTATCCTCAAATAACCTTTCAGGAATATATATTTTATTTTTGGAAGATTTTTAAAACCAAGAATTAAGTTTTGTTTAAAATGTATAAAAAATGGCCGTTCTGGTCGATTTTACTAAAAAAAAAAATTGATTCTGATCAATATAATTTATGTTCGAAATGTAACAGTATTTTGCTTACTGGAAGTAGTAAATTTTAAATCATTTAGCTTTCAATTAAAACTAAAATGAAAACTTCAAAAAAGGTTTTTTCATTATCTGTCTATATTTCTGAGATGAGGAATTATGTACATTATTCGGACTATTTTCCTCATCTTTGTCGCCATATTTATTTCAACGTTTCGGCCGTTGTACGCTCCGGCCATCTTCAATTGGTTGGAATGTGGAACTTAACCATTTCTTTCGCTCACTGGGGTAGACTGTTCTAGTTCCACGTGCCATGTTTAATGGATGTCAGCTATCTCTTATGTCCTGTTAATTTCCCTCTGAATGTTCTCCACTGTCTTAACCGGGTATTGAACTCACACTCTTTGGGTCCTGTCACTGGATCTAACTAACGCCTTTACCCACTGTACCATGTGTCCTTGATGGCGACAAAGATGAGGACAGTAGTCCGAATAATGTAACTAAAGAGCTTTTTTTCATTTTTAAATATTATTTTGAAACCTTACTCATAATGAATTAGTGGAGGCACCTTTATTACACCATCCGCATTTTGCTTACGGCAAATGGTATACCCAAGCCGTTGCACATCACTGTATTGACCACGTTCGACGTTGCTTAACTCACTGATCATAACTGAAGCAATGT
>CAHIKZ030005121.1:2632500-2652500 GCA_903632075.3 Acanthosepion pharaonis
CCTTGTGAAAGGCAAGAATTAATCTCTTCTCTCGACTTACGGCCACCCCAGGTTGAAAATACTGCTCATTTAGTATCTGGCAATCCTATTCGATCACCAGAAAAGGGTGTTGAGTATACTATAGAGTAGTGTTTCCTAACAGGTGGGTGATATCGCCAACCAGCGGGCGATTTTATCTGTTGGGTAGGTGATGAGAAACTGAAGAGAGCATGTTAGGTGATTGAAAATGTTGGGACATATAAGATTTTGAATATTTTAATATAGGCTATTGAACTGTGAAGAACGGGGTCGCGAAACTATATAAATATCCTCAAGATTTATTTTCAGCAGTTTCATTAAAACTCAAATAGATCCTTAGACGAAATAGCATTTTTTCTGTTAAAAATCTGATGAACGAAGACCAAAAATATGAATTTTATTAGTTGCACATCGTATATGTTCTTTAATTTTATAATTACGAACAAAAATCGTTCAATTTTTTTCTCAACATTAGCAAAACTGATCTTAAACATAAAAACTAACCTTCATCATAAAACTAAATAATATATATATATATATATATATATATA
Organism: Acanthosepion pharaonis; assembly: GCA_903632075.3. Classification (NCBI taxonomy): domain Eukaryota; kingdom Metazoa; phylum Mollusca; class Cephalopoda; order Sepiida; family Sepiidae; genus Acanthosepion; species Acanthosepion pharaonis. Next base: position 2,633,070 of record CAHIKZ030005121.1, read on the forward strand.
TATATAGCTTTCAATGTTTAAGTTAGCTTTAGTTTATTCTTTAATATGGTATACTTTTATGAGGTTTTAATATTTAATGGTTAAGTTTCCTTGTACTTATAATTGTACCTCAACAAAGCAAAGTTTTTTTCAAATGTTCAAAATATCATCTGCCTGCTTCTACCTACACATGCACCCGTCGGACTGTTGACTGGCGGACACACTCAAATAATACCACACTCTGTTTAATGATATCGCATGCTCCCATGAGACGTTGATGAAGCGTCTCTGCATTATTAATGTCTGCTGCATGAACCAATTGTTTTAGGTGGCCTACAGATAAAAATCCAAAATATCGCGCTCAAGGAAACGTGCAGGCTAAGGGTGAGGTCCCCCTCTACCTATCCATCTCTCATTGTAGATGTCATCTTGTACTTCGCGAACAATGTGACTAAAATGTGATAGAGCCCCATCATATATGAACAAGATGCATCTTCGTATTAGGAGGGTTACATAATATAGCAGGCCTGGAAGTGTGTTCGAAATAAAGCCCCTGTAGACATCTTCTGTAACACGTGCTGGGAGAACATATTGATCTACCAGTCACCAATAATTATAGACCACAGGTTAATCGTAAACTGATGCTAGTGTCTAACCTCTATTTTGCCATGGGGATTGCGATCCGCCCACAAATTTTGGTTGTGTAAATTTTTTATTCAATTTCTTCTAAATGTTGCCTCATCCGTAAACATGACGGAAGAGACAAACAACGGATTGACATTTTGTGCAGTAAACCATCGGCAAAAGTTTTCTCGTGGTGAGTGTTCAGAGGGAAGAAAGACACTGCCAACGCTGCCAATGATATGGATACAGGAACTGCACTTGAATTAACCTTCATGCGGTACTGTGAGATGTACTACATGTTAAGTCCACTTGACGTGTACTGATAACTGGATCGTCAACGACAGCCTTTAGAATGTGTTCTTTAGGTGTGGCCAGGCGTGCGGGCAAATTTTCGTCTTCTTCACTCCAAAGTTTGGTTTCTCTCAGCAACGTGACAATAAACAGCATCAAAGGTTGGATGATTCTTCTGGTTTCGGTCTTGAAACGCAATCTGATACATCCAGGCAGCTTCGCGTCCATTACTATTCGCGCAGCCGTATTTAAAAATCATATCTGCCTGCTGACGGTATGAATATCCTGCCATTGTTAAACAGAACATTTCTCAGTTAACTCACTGCTACATACGTTAAACTTTGACGACAGGATAGCCATATACACGAATGACAAATGTAACCTAGTCCTTATAGCAATGCAGCGCCATTTACCTAATCCATTTTTAAAAATTTAATAACTCAAGAAATAAAGATTTTGGGACATAGATTTATATGAACTTTTAACGCAATCTGATACACCCGTGCAGCTGCGTGTCTATTACTATTCGCGCGGTCGTATTTAAAAATCATACCTGCCTACTGACGATATGACTATACTGCCATTGTTAAACGGAACAGTTCTCAGTTAACTCGCTGTTACACACGTTAAAATTTGATGCCAGATTAGCCATGTACACGAATGACAAACGTAACCTAGACTTTATAGCAACGCAGCGCCATTTACCCTAAACTATTTTTTTAAAATTTAATAACTCAAGAAAGAAACATTTGTGGATATATATTTATATGACCTTTTGCCTTTGTTTTGGTGTAATCCCCACCCCCCAAAAATGTGTAGGAGAGAAATATAAAGAGACACTTTTAACAATACTCACCGGTACTGTAGTCATCGGAGCTAGACGTTTGGTTTTGATCTATGAGCAAATAATTCCTGTAATTTTTATGGTTAATATTATATTTATTCATTTCACCCCCAACCAAGGGGATAAGCTTCACCTAAGATGCAAAAAGGTTACTGGGAGTGGGCGAGTATGAGGAGAAAATTCAATATAAGGAGAGAATTCAAGAAGACGGAAGGGGGTGATCCACGTTGCATGTAAATTTTTGAAGATTATATGTTTGCAAGGAAACTAGAAATCTAGAGTTCCACAGCCGAGATGTGCGAGAAAGGAAATGATTAAAATGCAACTTACGGGTACCTCTATTTCAACATAAAACAGTTTAGATCTTGTAGCCAATCTAATAGTATTCATCAATTTCACGCAGTCGATGGGCCACGAAAAGGGATTTATTATAACAAGTGTCATGAAAATATTTAGAAAAACAGGCAAGGTGGGAAAATCACTGATGTCGAAATGCCTGGTCAGGATACCTTCCTATGTATAACGGTAAACTATATCCGTATCCTGGGGAAAACGATAAACTACATCCGTGTCCTGAGTAAGACAATAAATTACATCCGTCTCCTGGGTAAGACGATAAACTACATCCACGTCCTGGGTAAGACGAAAAATTACATCCGCCTCCTGGGTAAGACGATAAACTACATCCGCCTCCTGGGTAAGACGAAAAATTACATCCGCCTCCTGGGTAAGACGATAAACTACATCCGCCTCCTGGGTAAGACGATAAACTACATCCGCCTCCTGGGTAAGACTATAAACTACATTCAACGGTAAGGCCTCTGATCAGGAGGATTTGAGGAGCGTGGAACCGGCTCTTAATTGTGGTGATCCCAGGCCAACCCTGAGATGGAGTAGTAGCACCTGAAAGGGTCCTACTTATGGGAAAATGTTTAATACCCAAACTGTGATTAAAACACTAGGAAAGTGTAAATACCAGCAATACCTTTTTGTAGAAATATTAAAAGCAATGGATTTTTGAAGAAAAAAATTATTACCGGCAATACATTTTTGAAAAAAGAAATATTACCAGCAATAGGTTATTGAAAAAAAAAATATTACATGCAATAAAATTCTTATCAGCATTGAGGTTGATATGCCGTAAAACAAAACAAACCAAACTAAACCTGTACCAAAGAAAGTGAATTTATTATAACAACTGTCATGAAAATATTTATAGAAAAAGCAGGCAAGGTGGGAAAGTGATTAAAGTCTGAATGCCTGGACAAGATCGATAACATAGCAGACTGAATCTTGGTTGAATTTTTATAATTCAGCAATTGTATTGCACTCTCGGGGTATCGAATACAATTCTTATTTATGTTCTATACGTCCTGAATATGTCATACACTTCTTAGCTATTTCCTTTACGAAATATTTGAACTAAGTTTCATGCAAATAGCAGCAAACATCATTACATCACTTTACATATTTTTCTTGTTTGACAACTGAGCCATTTATCGTTTAAATGACAGTAAATGATTATTAGTTTAATCTTTAATGACAAATCGATTTCTTCTGATGATTCTTCAAGAGTTTCTCATGTCGGGAAATGGTTAATCGGAAGATTTAATCTCATAAACAAAACAGAATTGATTTTGACTATGGAACTTTTAAATATCGTCAAGAATTAATGAGAAAATAAATCAAATAAAAACGATGTGCTTCTGTCAATTTGTAATTGCTTGAGGAAAGAATAATTGTTTTAGTTAACAAAAGCTATTCTCATACGTAGAACATTTTTTTCAATTTCTTCAAAACAATTTACGACAAATTATGATTGCTCCTCAAACACAGATGATACATTGAGTCAGAAAGTAATTTCGACTCGAACAACTTCAAAAGAATTCTTGCATTGTGTGACACTATCCTATTGAATAATTCCTTGATATCATCACTCTTAAACTCTTAAAGCTTATCTATTCTATACTGCCTCATGCTATATTCCTTTTACCCCATTATTGTACGCCCGTATATGATCTTCATTTAGTAAGCTCTTGAGTTTCTAATCAGCTGAGAAATCGTATATATATATATATATAGACCATATACAATTCAACATGAAAAATTCTTTTCGTTTTTCATTCAAAATACTCAAATTTTAGGAATACGTTTTCACAACATCGCCCACGTGACGACGACGTGATCATATTTAAACAGAACGCTGATCTTATAAAAGATTTCAGTTATCTGTTTGGATTGGTATTGCTTTTATGTCCATCGTCTTTTTCATGTTGAATTGTATATGGTCTATATTAATTATGTTTTATGAATATGTCCTGAAGATGGTCTATTAGACCGAAACGTCCGACGTTGACATTAAACATTAAAACAGCATAATCGCATATTAGGGTTTTTGTTTGTTTTTTTCAGTATATTGTGGGCAGGGAAAGCTAGCTTGCCACTTTGGACACTCGTACATAAACTTCGCCTGCGTGTTTTTCTTTTATGTGTCAATATCTTTAAGCATTTTTTATATACTCGAATAAATATGCGAAAAATGTAAGTAATTATTTTTGAGAATATCAGTTCTGTTTAACAAACTCCTGATCAAAGGTCAACTGAAAGACTAGCAAGCGAACGAAAAATTGATCATTTATATAACGAAAAATTTGCCCCATAAATCATAAAAAATTAGATTTATTAATATCAAGTTTATAGGTAAATAAATATATTCCCAATTTTTAATTATCTATTGTTAGAAAATATTGTTGATCATATTCTGAATTGATAATTTCGGAACTTAGAAAGTTTTATCGTCTGCAATTCCAAGGAATACAGCGCATCGCATATGACGTCGCTGATAGGTTAATATATGTGAATAAAAAAAGTTAAAAGTATTTGTACACAAATGATTTCATTTATCTGTGATACGGATTTGTACAAAAAACCCCCCAAAAAACAGTGATAGTAATTAAATCTAAAACATTTTCCTATAATTCGGTAACGGTGTTTGCACACACACTCACACAGACACACACAGACACACACACCCACTCACACACACATACACACACAGAGACACACACAAACACACACACACAGACACACACACACAGACACACACACACACAGACAGACAGACAAACACACACACACACACACACACACACACATATATATATATATATATATATATATATATATATATATATATATATATATGACTGTCATCAAGATAGTAGAATTGTCTACAGTTTTCTTCACTATAATTTTTAATTCATAGTCTCTTATCTGGTAGACGTCAGAGGTCTGGGTTTTCCTCAAATGCAATTTTAATCATTTGTGAATTGCCATGAATCTTGGAGAAATATGATAGATTCTCTTGTTACCTTCTCTACGATTTTTAATTACTAACTGTCTTTCTTCTGGTTTGGTTTTCGTCCAAGGCTAGAGATTTCACTCTACCCTACTATTTTTAGCCACTTCCCACGCTGATAATCTTTACACTTTCCCTACGACTATTACGCAACTTTCTTTTAATGGTTAGACATTAAATCGGAACTTTCATATAAGATTTTTTTGTTGCTACTTCAAAAAATTACAACATGAAACACGCATATCGCCGCGTCTAGTCTTCATGTCCCTATAAACATATATACAGACAAAAGCTGAGTATCATCTACCATGTATTCAATTGTGAAATCAGAATAACATATATCATATTTTTATTACTTCAAAGCTCCAAAGTCTAGATTAGATCAGAGGGTCTTATTAGAAAAACGGGACACCTAAGAATATATCACCACATCCAATCGGAAACACCGGTTATAACATGAAAATTATAAACGAGAACATTCAGGACACTGAGTTCGTTGTTCCTTTTCTTTCTTCTGTTCGACATTTATGAAGAAAGTATATTCGTAAAACAATTATGTTATAATTTATACCAAGAAATTTAAATTCAGGTATATTTGCCCCTGATGCACTACGCACGAATTGATACCTCTTTGGCTTTCAACCCAGTTATTTGGAGGGAACTTGTCAAGTGCTCAGTGCACAACTGGCCGTAGGGATGATGATGATAATGAAGATGTTGATTACTTTTATATAGGTCCTGTCTTGAGCCTAACTTATTGATCCACAGATCAAAATTACTTCGGATCAAAATAAAACTGTCTAAAGTTAAGAAGGCTCAGATACATCACGATACTATCACAATCATTTTTAATAATATTTTCTCGTCTGCCACAAAGTCTTAATTTGACAAGACGTTGTATTTTCAAAATGTTTACAACATCCCTCTTCCCGATCAGACAGTTGTGTGCCTTTATAGATGTCTGCCAAGATGATGTTTAAGCAATGTAGCAGATGACAGATACAAAAAATCACATACGAAAAAAAGGCGGATATTCTTTTTAAACGTGAATTATATTACTGAAAATAGAAATATATTTCAATGGTGTCTTGTATGGCATGAACGGTTTTTTTATTTCAATATATGTAAACAAACCACGACGAAAATAAATTGTTCTTCTCTGTATATTACCCAGATTTAGGAAAATATAAAATAAAAACGAAGTAAGTTTTCTGCGCAACTAAATATATAAGATAAACGCTTTTTATTGATAATTGGATTGAACCTAATTTATTCTCTTTCCGCAATATCCTATAGAACATATGACGTTGTATTAACTTAACTGAAGTTAGTTTGAATGAATATTTCTCAGTTACAAATTAATTATTAAACTATTATTATATATGAATTCTCGTGCTCTTTTGGAAATGTATTTCCAAAGTTAAATGAGCAGAGATATTGCATTCATGCATTTATCAATCACACAACCACTACACTTTCTCGCAGATTAACTTGTCATTTATGCAAACATAATGCAACACGTACCTATATTGATCAATGTCTCACAAGAAACTAAAATAGCACGTGTGTAAAAATTGACACTCTGCACAAAGGATTTTACTTAAAAGATATTTTAATTTTTTTCTCAGATTTCCGCCAATCATTTAATAAATATTTTTTTTTTACTAATGTTATTTCAAATGAAGTAAGCTCTTTGTCTAATTCTTGAGGACGGGAACCTAGATATTGGGGCGTCCATGATCCGTGTATATATGTAGTATTTGTCCTTTCTTGGATTTTCTTGGATTTTCTCAAACCTTTACTAGGTTAGTTTGTGACACAACGTCGGTTTAATGTGAGGAGCCAGAGCGCGTACAACCGGGCTAGGAACAGAAATTGCCCGCAACCCCCGCCATCTTTGGCTGTGCTAGCCTCGGTGCGAGGACTGATCCCTCTCTCTTGTGCAATGAGATGGCGCAGCTTCGAGAAGCTGTTCCTCAGAGTTGTGCGCCTCACATTATAATTTTCCTCAATTGCGAATCTGTCCTTTGACGGAATCACCCCTGAGTGCACTCTGTCTAAAGACAGGGACGCAGCTGAGAGATAGGGTGTTACAAACTACTCGAGAGTGTAATTTACACACTTGTCCTTTCTTGGATTAGTCGGACGTTAGGAGAGTACCGTCCCGATCAATCGACTGTTCATATAACCAACACCTATATAATTAACCCCGGCATTGTCTCTTAAACACACTACTGTTTGTTATTTTACAACGTACTAGAAGACGATGGCTGAGGGTCAGTCGAATCAAACAAAAAGAGACTTTGGCCTCTGTATTAAAATTAATTTTCAGATTTGTTGGGTACCGAAGCTCAAAATTGACAGGGATCCAAACTCCACATCGAATAAAATGAATGCTGGTAGATGTAGAAGCGTCTCCAACAAAGCCAATGTTTTTAAACCCCTTGTAAAATCCCACTAGTAATTGAACATCGTGATCAGTGTTTTTGCACTGGACCAATGAAAAAAAATCAAATGCAAATGTCAATAAAAAAAAAAAAATCCAGAAAAAAACTCTAGAATAGTAAATCCATAAACAGTAAAAGAAATGAGAAGTGTCAATTTTTCTAATAAAAAAACACGCCAATAATATATTTAAAGTGAAGGCTTTCATTAATTTAGAGTGTGAAGCGTGCCCAGATGAAATACGGGCATCAAAGCGGGTTGTCAAAGGAAATAGACGCAGCCTTGGGAGAAAGTCATAACTGCAACGCAGGTTCAAATGAATAAATGGAACCTCTACACAAATATGTGTATTCACCCAAAATAAGTTCAATATAATAAAAATATAAACTTCATTAATTCTTTAGAAAATATGGACACACACACACACGCATACATACATACATATATATATATGTAAACAAATATATGGATATAGATCCGACAATAAATTACTATTTATTTATTTTGAATATAAATTTATGTTTTTTGTTTAAATAAGAACAAGAAAGCGTCCTTTTAATTAAAAATTTAAAAAATAAAATAAAACATAAATATTCACCATTTAAAAATATAATTTTAATTTTTGTTTTTACATACATATATAAATTCCGCTGATTTTAATTACCAAATATAATACAGAGTGGTGCTATGATTGAGGCATACAGCACCATCTCTGTCGAATTTATAGGCATTAGAAAGCAATGGGATGGTTCAAGGTGATCTAAACTTAGACATGGCTGTGAACATTTGTATAATTAAGATTTGGGAAATGCAATAAATGGTTTGACGGGTGCCCAGTGCTTCTCTTGAATACGAGTATACTGGTTTGTGTAGCCCTATCAAGGCAACTGGGTATCCCCTTTGACACGTCCCAATGTCGGTTTCTGAAGTGGATGGGGAGCATAGGCTGTGAATTTTATGACATCAAAATCATGAATTATCAAAAAATAAAAATAAAAAAATAAAAATAAGCTATCCCGAGCAAAAGCAATGAAGATAATTAAAATAAATAATTACGGTGGAAAAACTATGTCAACAGACTCAATTCACTTGCAAAACCAAGAACTGTCTGAAATATGATAAAGAAGATAGCAGGCAAATACCTTTAAAAAAATCCTAGATATAATGATAAAATACATATGGCAGCAAGACCTTGATCGACAGGTTTTGAGGAATGTGGAACCACCCCTTAATAGCTGTTGTTCTCAGGTCTACCCTGACTTGCGGGGGGGTGGTAACACCTGTTAGGGTCCCAACTATGGGTAAATAGTTAGTCATCAAACTGTGTTCAAACTGTGTTCAAAACATAATGAAAACATAAAAATATTTTTTATAGTTAAAATACCAGCAATACATTTTTGAAAAAAAATATTACCAACAGTATATGTTGAAAATAAAATTACCAGCAATACATCTCTGAAAAAAAAAATTATCAGCAATAGATTAGGCTCTCGAAAAAAAAAAAACTTTACAAAAATACATCAATGAAACCTGATCTAGAAACTGATTTCTTACAAAGAATATATATTATATTCATACGAACTTATACTCAAAATCTTGTCGGTATTAGATGACCTATTGATGTTGTAAAATAAAATAAACAAACACTGTAAAACACCTATCGAAAACTAAATTTAAACTAACCAGCAAAAATAATTTCACGGAGCTACTAGCCAAAATAATCTCTAAATATTAAATTTGCAAGAATGGTAGCTAACAATTTCTAAAGCTCAAACAAAAAAGAAAAACAAAAATTATAACTTACCATTTAAATGAATCTTTAAAGAAAATTTAGAATACAGATGTAGGGCCAGATGATATCTACTAGGAATTCATAAAATAAATCATTACAATTGTTATTAAAAATCATTACAACTGTTATTAACAAATCATTACAACTGTTATTAACAAATCATTACAACTGTTATTAAAAATGTATAATAACATATAGACAAATGGTAACTTCTCATTGGAATTGGAGACAGTCATTCATCATCCATATTATTATAGGATTATACAAACCCCGAAACTAGTGAACGAGAGAATGGTCAACAAAAGGTTGACATATTACGTGAAAACTAATGGCTTAATCAGCGACTTCAAATGAACTTTTAGCAAACATAGAAGAACCATGGTCGACTTAACATGCCTAGAAACCTTTGTAAGGGAAGCCTTCATTAAGAAGGAACACCTTGCGGCAATTTTTTTTGACTTGCAAAAGGTGCACAAGATACGGAAATTTGGTATCTTGAAATCCCTGCAAAAACAGGGCCTAAAAGGAAGTCTAACTCAATCAATAGAGAATTTCCTGGAATACCGAAGACTTCAATTCTAGATAGGTACTACGCTATCAGAACTACAACACCAGAACAATGGGTTCCAGAAGGAAGAATAATTTCGGTGGCCCTATTCTGCGTAAAAATTAACTCCATAATTAAATGCCTAAGCCCAGGACTGAGATGGTCCCTTTATGTCGACTAATGTACAGATTTACATTATTCGGACTATTTTCCATATCTTTGTCGCCATATTTATTTTTACCAGTGCTCATATTTCAATTTTTGCTGTTATCATTTCGTATTTTTACCAGAGCTCATATTGCAAATTATGTTGTTATTATCGCTTTTCTCTGGTACTCTTTATTACTTGTTCCCATATTGTATTCAATCCTATGCTTGGTCGGCTCAGGAAAATGGTTGCTGAAGACATTAGGTTTATAATACCCAGAAATTCATACACAGCTGTCTTCAGGGACACATGGCACAGTGGATAAAGGCTTTTGTTAAATCCAGTGACAGGACCCAAAAGTGTGAGTTCAATACCCGGTTAAGGCAGTGGACGTTGTGATAGATATGTCGAAACGTTGTAATAAAGATGAAGACAATAGTCCGAATAATGTACATAATACCTCATCTCAGAAATGTAGACAGAGATCTGGACATGTGCATACCATTGAAAGACAACTCCAACAATACCTCAATAAGATATACAAATGGGCCATTGAAAATCATTTTATCTTTTCCAGAATGAAAACTAAATGCATACGTTTTGGCAAATTAAGAAAATTACTCAACGACACCTGTTTAAAAGTGGACGGAGTAGAAGTCCCAGTAGTGGAACAACACAAGTTCATAGGAATGATCGTTGACGAAAAAAAAAAAAAATCAATCCCTATCTAATATATTTAAATATAAAATGTACGGAAATTCTTCAGCCTCTGCGTGTAGTGGCTTATACTGAATGAGGAACAAATAGTCGGACGACAATAATTAACTCGATAAAAATAGTATTAAAATAATTAGTATAGAAACTGCCAGAATAAAATGTCACTGATTAAATCTTTTAGGAAATCAGTCATTATTAAAGTGCTTAAATTAAAAAGTAAGAAAAAAGTTCTGTCAAATCGTGGATTCTGTGTGAAATATAAACACGAACAGAAACAAGGGAAAATGTTTCTAAAAGAAAAGAATTCGTTGATTTAATAATTAATGATATCTTAAATAACAGACTGTCAAGTTGCGTCTGAATTTTACATTAAGAAAAAGAAAATGATGCAAAACTAGATTGAAACATGCGACAGGTGAAAGTTTTCAGCATTTGAGTAAGATATAATGTAGTCATTTTAGTTTTAGTAATTTTAGTTTTATTTTAATAAACTTTTGCGTATAAATAGTCTTTTCTGAAAGAAGCGTCGTTTTATTTTTCAACATAACAAAAGCATTAAACTATTCTCGAAACGTCAATAGTCTACATCAGAAAAGGCGAAGAAGAAGAATTTTAAATTTTAATATATTTTCATTTTACGAGTAGTATTTATCTATAAAACTAATATTTGTTAACGATTTATATTAATCCCGACTAAGAGGTGATTTTGTTATAATCCAAGTATGTTGGATGTTTTCTGCGAGCTATATTATTCGGTCACCACTTGAGAACTTTTTGGGAAAATTGGCGCAAAATTATCGTCTCTAAACGGAATACTATATACGTTTTCGATATCAGTTTATATTTATATATATATATATATATATATATATATATATATATATATATATATATATATGTGTGTGTGTGTGTGTGTGTGTGTGTGTGTAATATGTATATACAGTATTTACATTAGTCTTATATCTGAACGCCAAAGTTAATCAACGCCTAGCCTTGTCTGTACCTAAATAGGTGACTCTTGGGAATACTAGGTCCTCTAAGCTTGAATGTGCCGGTGGTGCATTGGATCATGCCTTGGAACTGTTAATCGAGGGACCAAGTTCCAATTTCTGTTGGGTTCGTTATATTCACTTTTAATCGCAAACAACCTCGGGAAAAGTATGAATCTATCTCTTCTCTCCCACAGCTATGGGTTAATTAGCAAGACATAAAGACTGGAGCGTGCAATGGTCGAAACATCTTAAATATTGCAATAAAGATGACGATAATAATCAAAACAATGTCAAAAATCTTCCCGATTCTTTTTGCTAGGCACAAATATGAATATTATATTAATCTCATAAAGTATAAATACATGTGAAAATATGTCATGGAAAAGAAAATGAAAATAAGTAGCTCACACTTTGGGGTGTCTATTTTCCTGACAATCAATTATAATTCAGGTGTTAATTCTGTGCATTATAGCGTATCATTTAATGGCTTGGAAGAAAAATTCGTTAAACACACCTTGTTACGCGGCAGTTTTGATTTCAGTAACATAAATGCTGATGCTGAAGGTCATAAAATTTTGCAAGATAGACGGAGCTTCATACTTCCGCCATGTCCCATAAGGACGTAGGAGATCATGGCTCTTCACATTTTCCTTTCTCTTGTAGCTTATAATAAGTTTTGTCTTTTTTGCTCACGCTCATCAAGAATGTTACACGCTGTTTCCCTCTGTCTCTTTTTCCCTCAATCTGCCTTGTGAGTATCAGGTTTTCCAATCCTCATTCCCCATTAGGTGCCACTGAAATTTTAACTGCCTCTTTCTTAGGTTAAGTTTAAATTTCGTCTTTGTTTCCATTCTCTTCAAAACTTCGTTGTTGCTCACTTGTGGGGCTCAAGTTATCCCCAGCATCTTTGTATGGAAACATATTTCTGTTGCTTCAGGTCTCTACATCTTTGAAGAGTTTGTCCAGCATTCGCTGCCATACAGGGAATAGATATCACGTAATAGTTCAGTACTCTTTAGTATCTGCCTATATATCTGAGATGAGGTATTGTGTATACTATTTACATTGCTCGGACTATCATCCACATCTTTGTTGCCATATATATGACAATGTTTTGGCCGTTGTACGCTTCTTCAGGTGGTTGAAATGTCAATCTGAACCCTTTATTTCGCTCGCTTGCGGGCACATGGCACAGTGGATAAACGCGTTATTTAGAGCCAGTGACAGGACCCCAAGAGTTCAATACCGGGTTAAGGCGGTGGAGGACTTGAAGAGAGGAATTAACAGGAGATAACTAATAACTGACATCCATTAATTATGGCACGTGGAACTAGAACATTCTACCTCAGTGAGCGAAATAAAGGGTTCAGTTCGACATTCCAACGACCTGAAGAAGGCCGGAGCGTACAGCATCCGAAACAGTGTAATAAAGACGGCGACAATAGTCCGAATAATGTAAATAGTGTTCAGTACTCTTTGTTTGTAATAGTCTGCTTAGCTTTTGGAATGCATCTTTGGTTATCCTAATAAGTCTTCGGATCTCGGTGTCACACGTTCCGATCTCAATTTCTGTGCATGTTTAAGTTATTATATCTGACCTATAATGTGCATATTACGCTCATCCTTTTGGTGATAACCATTCATTCTATCTTCTTGTAGTTCTGAGGCCTTTTTTCTCGTTTTCTTACGCTACATTCTGGAGGAGATTTTGTAGTTTCATGTCCGCGTCTGCTATCAACATCTTATATTGATAAAATTGTAGGCGCTAATATTGAATCCTGGTATACCTTGTATTTCTTTCAAAGTTGTCTTGCTGTATAAAACACCATACAGATGAATTAAATAGGAAAATAAAATACCACAGTTTGTACAATAGAAAATGAAGCACCTATTAAATAAAGGGCTCGGTTCGAAATGCACAGAATCTTCGCGATTGCTGTGTATAAATAGCAGAGTTGTGAAACTACACAACGATATTCAACGTTGGCTTCCCACGCACAAAAGGAAAGAGAGTGATGTAACGTATAGTACCAAGAAAGATGAAGCCGGGGTTTCTTTTCGTGGTTAGTAGATGTATACACTCTGTATTATCTCACACTTCAGATCAACATCCCAGAGATCAATGTCTATCGTCTTTAGAAATGCAGATCTTGTCGTTATCCTTGGAGACTAATAAGCGCAACATATTCTACAAATTTCCTCTCTCGTGATAGCGTTGGAAATGTTTTCTGGTGCAAATGGAAGTTTGGCTAGAGGAATAAGCGTACTTCGCATTGTTCCATGCAGGCTCTTCTCAATGATCCGTGGTGATAGTAACTCGTTTATAATTGAGGTAGGTGATGAAATATTTTATTTTCGTTGTCTGCATTATATTATACAGCAACAATTGTCCTCCAAACCCCAAAAGCAGCTCTCCCTGGTTTGACCAGCACCTGGTACCAGGGGAAGTCGAAGCAGCACATCAAAAGTACTACCTAAATGTTCTACAGTATCATCTTAATTGTTGCTTTTACTGAGGAATCCATCAGCGTGCCTAATGAAGCTGTGCTCCCTAAGCAATCTGATGCAGACAGTGCTCAGGAACTGTAATTTACCAGCCTGCTTCCACTGTCTTCCTTCTATCCCATGACATGGGGGTCTTTGTGGTTGCTACAATTGAGCGAGTTCTCACGTCCAACAAAACGGAGGGTGGGAGTTGATTTATTCCTCCATTTGTGAGCTGGTCTCCTAAATAACTGTTTATCTTAGCCAATCTTTGCTTGAGATCTTTCTTCTTGTTATGGGCTCCTCCCCTTTTCATGTAAGTGGACTCTACCAGTGTTACTTGGAGTGCTGCCATTAAACACCCAGAGTGAGACAGTCAGTGAGAGAGGATATACGGAGCGAGAGAGAGAATATACGAACGGAGATAGAGTGAGGTAACCTCTTGTAGAAGTCAGTTACAAGCACGTAGACTCTAAGGAAGTCCTACTTCGAGACTGTATATATCTATCTGTATTTGCTACTAACCGCGTTCTTGGATTTACTAACAGTATTACTCTTTGTATGATCGTGTAAATACATTTTATTTCTTATATTTAATTATTGCGTTTGTCATTCCTTGGAGACCGAATTCCTCTCGGAATCCACAACACTTCTTATGTGCCTTATCCTTTCGCGACGTACGCGATCATGGCTCCCCACCTCCCTCTATCCCTTGCAACTACCTTCCATCTGCTTCTACCCCTAGACCACGTTCTGTCATCCACTTACTTAAGATCGCTAGGTATGAGTTGCGCTTGTTTCCCTTGTCTCTTTTTCCTTCTATTCGACCCGTGAGTATCAGATTCGCCAGGCCATCCTTCCTCATTATGTGTCCCAGAAACTTCAGCTGCCTCTGTCTGATGTTAAGTATTTGCCTGCCCCTTGTTTGCCTCCACTCTAAGACCTCATTGTTGCTCACACGCTCGGTCCATGATATCCTTAGCGTTCTTTTGTAGAATCACATAACTGTCGCCTCGAATCTCTTCTTCATCTTTAAGGAGGTCGTCAACTTTCACTGCCGTAATGAAGGAAAGATATCACAGTATTTATTTCATTGTTACCAAAGAAATTCTTTTGTCTGGTAATACTCTGCCCAGCTTTTGGAATGCGTCCTTGGCCATCCTAATACGTCTACGGATCTCAGCGTTGCAATTACCGTTCTCTGTTGGAATGCTTCCCTGATATTTAAAATTCTGCTTCTGTTTGATTCTAGTGTTCCCGCCCTGCAAAACGCATTTCGGGATCATCCTCTTACTCATGACTCTGCATTCTTTTTCTTGTAGTATCTTCATAGTATCTTCTTCTCACTCTCCGTCGATACCTTCTGTAGGAGATTTTGTAATTTCTTTTCCGTGTCTGCTATCAGTACTGTGTCATCTGCGTATGTTATGTTAAGATTGTTGCAGTCACTGCTAAATCCCGGTAGGATTTCCAGTTTTCTCAGAATTGCCTCCCTGTATAGGTTGAACAAATCGGGTAAGAATACGAATCCTTGCCTTACACCGCTTTCTATTTTTGTATATTCACTGAACTCGTTCCCTATGCTCATGCACGCTGTTTGCTGTTAGGGTAGCTTCTTGGTTAATCTTATATCTTTCCTAAGTATATCAAGGTTGCTGTGCTGTTCCAGTAGATACTCGTGGCTTGCTTTGTCGAAGGTCTTTGCGTAGTCTATGAAACATAGGTACACGAACTTCTGCATTTGTATCGCTCTTTCTGATGACGTTCTGAGCATGAATATCGCGTTCCTTTTTCCCGAGTCTTTAACGAACCCGCACGGTTCTCATCCTATCTCTGGCCTGATTCTTCTGCGTGCTCTCTTCATCAGAATACTGATGATGAGTTTTATCTCCTGGCCTAGGAATCCATATCCAATCTGTGTTACCAGCACTGACGCTGCATCAACGTGGCATGTCCAACATGTGTAGCAATTCTCTAAAATGGCCAATGAGCCGTTTGGAAGCGAACTATATGACCCATTTAAGTGGCTCTAACAAAATGAGTCCCTGACTGCGGCTTACTTTAGAAAGTTTGGACACACTCAGTTTTATATCATCAGGCTTAATTGTCTAAATCTTAGACACGGATCCTATATTGTATGCGAATTACTACAACTCAAATTAGCTGACGATAAACAATATTAGGATATCTGTTATATGATGCATATGGGGGAAATATTTGCATCCTGTTTCGGTCATGAGGATATTTTTTAACGTTTACTGAAAAATAATTTAATGGTTATTTGCATTATTTAGACTCTGACTAATATCCCCATTTTTGTTGTTGTTATTCCACCGTTTCAGCCTTCTTCAGGTATCAGGCGATACACTAATCGTCAGCGTATTTCGAATTGAACCCTTTTGGTAAATTAATTAGGAGATTGTTCTTTTTTTTACCATGCAAATCCTGTCATTTTACTTTTTTTCAGCAATTACTTGTCCTATCTACAATGCTGGACAAGTTCTGGGTATGACGATGAACTACGTCCGGCAGCTAGGCCTCTGATGGAGAGATTGGTGGTTTTGAGGAGTGTGAAACCACCTCTTAATTGCTGTTATTTCCAGGTCTACTCTCGCCTAGTGTAGTAGGTCCAGTTAGGATCACACTTATGGGAAAACGTCGAACCTCCAAACAAAACAGTCTGAAATTATATAAAAAAAATACACTTTTATAGTAAAAATACCAGCAATATATTTTTATATAAAAAGGAGAAAAAATAAATATTTATGGAAAAATTACCAACAATGTATTTTATCTGTACTTGAAGGCATACAATTGCGTTCAAATATATTTAGTTGAAGTCGTAAAATTTTGTTCAAATTATTTAGATTTCGGCCTAGATATTGATATGAAGCTAAAACATTCAACCAGACAACTAACATGGAAGAACTCTTTCATGATATTAACATAAGAACGTACAAATTTTGAAAGAATTCAAATTGTATTCCAAAATATAACTTCAACAAAACAACATAGAACACACACAACACCGCCTCAATTAATTATGACAACACAAGCATATATATGGGCAAAAGCAGAGTATCATCTATCATGAATTCACTTGCGAAAGTAGAATAAGCTATCATATTTATATTACTTCCAATCGTCCAACGGAATAAAGTTTTGTAATTAAACCACCCGTAAAAATTGATATGCCATTAAACAAACAAATGAAAAACAAAAATCATACAATAATTGCAAGTTTCTTGTACTCGACCTAGGGATTGAACCCATAATGATTATATGATCATTTCTCGTTCCAACGCTTTAACCCGTTAGGCTGATGTCCCAGGAAAATAACCAAGAGAAAGAGGAAAGTCCGAAAATAAACAGAACATATATAGATATTTCTTAAAGATTTATTGAATATTCTGAGGTCATGTAACATGTGGAAATATTCCACGTTAGGAAGTGAATATTTCATCAGTAACAACTGGAAGCTAAACTTATAAAACATTAATTCTTAATTCTTCTGTTTGTTTTACGTATACTTAGATATTTTATCTTTGATAATTTAAAATGCGTAATTCAAACTTACATGCGTTAACAGCTGCAATCGAATACACCCCGAAGCACGCTAATAGTTTGATAGAGAAATTTTAGGATTTTACGGTTTTCTCAGAATAGATTTTAATAAAACGTTTCATAGCCGGTTTGTTTAATATGTTTACACTCTTGTTAGTATTTCATTATTTCATTATTCTGTGTAACGTCCTTATTTCAGATTCGATGGGCACCTCGGCGTGGTGTAATGGTTAGCAAGCTTGTCTCGCTAGATCAGTTACGACTGAAAAGTGAGTTCGATCCTCACTAGGTGTCCCATACTTTCGGCATTGTGCCACATCTAATCCACGCTTAGAAAATAACTGGGCACCTAGGCGTGATGTAATGGTTAGCAAGCTTGTCTTGCTAAGTCAGTTACTACTGAAAAGTGAGTTCGATCCTCACTGGGTGCCCCATGCTTTCGGCCTTGTGCCACATCAAAGCTACGCTTGGAAAATCTTGGGGCGCCTCGCGGCGGTGCAATGGTTAGCAAGCTTGGCTCGCTAGAACAATTACGACTAAGTAGTGAGTTCGATCCTCACTGGGTACCCCCTAATTTCGGCCTTGTACCACATCTAAGCTACGCTTGGAAAATCACTATTTCAGATTCGATAGTTGTGAGTTAAACCACTCTAATAGTTTTTGAATTAAAACAGCCTTTATAGACATTTGCTGGAGAAAATGAAGAATAATTGTACATATTAAACACATTTGAGTATTTATTGAAGAGAAAACCATATTAATATTATAAGATTTATTGACATAATATGTTATTAGGCCACATGAGTGAACTACATCCAGTCCTGTGTAAGATGATAAACTACATCCAACAATAAGGCCTCTGATCAGGAGGTTTTGAGGAGCGTTGAACCACCTCTTAATTGCTGGTGTTCCCAGATCCACCGGGGTGGTAGCACCTTTGTTAGGGTCCCAGCAAATTTTTAACCCCCAAACTGTGGTCTGAACACAATGAAAGTGTAAAAATAGGTTTTAATAACAGCAATACATTTTTCTTAAAAAATATTAGCAGCAATGAATTTTTGAAGAAAAATTATTACTAGCAATACATTTTTGAAAAAAGAATATTACCAGCAATACATTTTGAAGAAAAAATATTACTAGCAATAAATTTTTGAAAAAAAAAAAAATTACCAGCCATAAAAATCTTGTTGGCATTACCCACTGAGGTTGATAGGCATTAAAACGAAGAGCAAGACACATGAAGGCCATTTTGATAGATAACTTCAAAAACACTTTAGTCATGGAATCTGTCAATTTATTTATAGTAGCAGGTTAGAATGCCTCTGATCTATTTTTGATAGTCGCCTATAAGATATCTTTCGATGTCTATCTACATAAACATCTTGTGTTAATGATAGAACAATGATTTTCGATAGGGTTGATATCCGGTGAGGCTGGCGTCTGCCATTCACCTTGTATGTCGTAATAACATATGGATACTTGGCAGAATGGGAGGGAGCGATGTCATGCATGAACACTAGAGCCCTTAGAAGGGCAAATGCTATGTCATCTATCCAATGATCCGATAATTTTAGGAGATTGCAGTAGACGGCCGTGGCCATTTTTACTATTCCGGCACCCTGACTGGACCAATAAGTCTGTCCCTC
>CAHIKZ030005121.1:2657500-2662500 GCA_903632075.3 Acanthosepion pharaonis
CCATAAAATAAGGAACGGAAACAACAAAGACATAAATATGTGTATTACTTAAAAAGTAATGCATGATTAGCAATGAAATTTTTACCGAATAAAAATTAGGGTGTAATGCATAAATATTATACAAAGTTACAAAAATTTACATAATAGTTTGTTTTTTTTAAATAAAGATTAAATGGAACAAATTTAATAAGCTACTGGACAAAAGTTACGGAACGATGTTAATAATTTGCATAAACTTTTAATTTACATTGTTAAAAAACTCGATGGAGCTTTTCAACAATAAGTAAAAGTTCATTTATCATTAGGACTTTATTTTTAAGCCATATGGCAAATTCTAAACGCTCTCTTTTGAAGAAAAAAACTCATTTTCGCTAACTATCAAGAAAAAAATGTCAATTTCAGCAATTTCTGATATTGTTCATAGGTCTAAAAGTGTCGTTCATCGTGTAATTAGCAGGTATAAAACCATTAAAACGTTAGATGCAAAACCAAAAACCGACAGACCTCCAAAAACATCGCAAAGAGGAGATCGAAGAATTGTTAGAATATCTACAAAAAACCGTTTTGAAACTGCTACAACATCAATTGCCCGTTAATTTAATGAAGAGACAGATAATAAAATCTCAAGGAAAACCATTTCTCGCAGCTTTAAAAATAAAGCGAAACCAAAGGACACGCCTGGAGCATGCGAGAGAACATGTTTGGACTGACGCACAATGGGATACAGTTCATTTCAGTGACGAGTAAAGTTTACTATATTTGGTTCTGAGGACAAACTTACGTATGACGTTGAACAGGTGAAAGACTGTCTTCTCAATGTGTCACGAAAAACGTTAAGTTTGGTGGCGGCAGTGTGATGATGTGGGGAATGATTTCATCTGCAGGAGTTGGCCCTATCATCCGCGTACATGGCAATATCAATGCTGAGATTTACAAAAGGCTTCTTCAGCAGCATGTGGTACCAAGATTACACCATAATCTTTATGAATCTCCTATTTTTATGCAGGACAATGCATCTTGCCACGAGGCTCAGAAGGCTAGGGCTTTATTTGAAGAAGAATGAATCGCCCTAATGAAGTGGCCAGCCCAGAGACTCGACCTGAATCCAATAGAAAATATTTGCAAGATAATTGGAGAAATGGCTCAGAAAAGAAACCCGAAAAACCAGGATCACATACGGGAGTTATTGAAAGACGAATGGGAGGGAATTACTGCTGATTTTTGCAAGGAATTATTTAGATCATGTTTTCGACGATGCAGAGAAGACATTGAAAATAAGGTGATGTTTACCAAATATTAAATTTTGTTCACAATCAAGTATTAACAAGATCGTTCCTCAACTTTTGTCCAGTAGCTTATTTCTTTTGTTCCATTTAATCGTTATTTAAAAAAAAAAACAATTATGTAAATTTTTGTAACTTTGTATAATATTTATGCATTACAACCTAATCTTTATTCGGTAAAATTTCATTGCTAATCATGCATTACTTTTTAAGTAATATACATATTTATGTCTGTTGTTTCTGTTCCTTATATTATGGCCGCTACTGTATATATATATATATATATATATATATATATATATATATATATATATATATATATATATATATATATATATATATATATTATTTGGGGGAGTATGAATTTGGGCAGTAATCTCACTTTTATGTTAAGTCGGTGAGAATGACCCACAAGATGTCATGGTTAAGTTTTTTTTATATAATTTCTCATGTGTCCGTATAATGTTTTTCTTTTCAGTACAAAATGTTTATATAATTTATGACCTGCAAAGAAAAAATATAAACACATGAGACATTATATAAAAAAAATCAATCACCACACATTATCAATCATTTTAACAAACACACACAGATACACACACACACACACACCCACACACACACACACACACACACATATATATATATATATATATATATATATATATATATATATATATATATAATATTGTGATAATAGATCTACGATGAAAGGTGAAATAAAATAGTATAAGTACTTAGACAAAATTTATTGCGGATTTTCTTCTGATCTAAGCACTTTCTAAACTTTTTTCATTTTAGTCAATTGCTTTCGATTGTAACAAGAGTAGCATTTTACGCCGGGCTACCAATATATTAAATTCCAATATTACTTGTACTTGAGGTCTGGAGTGAACATGAATCCCAGTAGACCTTGAAGTCACGACAACTACAAACGAGTATGCCTGTCCCGTGTACAAACTCCCTCGTGATCTTCGTTTTGTTACAAAACTGATTTAAAAAGTAGCCGTAGTTATTACTATTATTTTCACACAAACAAATCTTGTCGGCATTAAAGAACCCATTGAGGTGTTGATAAGTCGTACAACAAAATAAACCCAAACCGACTCTGAAAATTTACGTCATCAACCTAGTTCTGATCTTTGCACTGGCATCGGGGCGAGGAAATTAGGAACGCTATTTTCTACGAGCAAATTTGGATGTAGTACGGAATAATTAAGTAATCGAGACCGATCTCTTTACATTTGCACTTGTAGACGGTCAGTTTGTAGAATGAAGAGATTGGAGATCGCATTTCTCCCTTATCGTTCTCTTGATGAGTTTTACAATTCAAGACACACACACACACACACACACACACACACACACACACACACATATATATATATATATATATATATATATATATATATATATATATATATATATATATATATATATATATCCTAATGTAATGAGAACGAAAAGAATATATAAATTCTAACGTTCACAGCATTAATTCAAAAGAGGGCTCAATATCGAGAGTAGAGTAATAAATATTCATTGTAAATTTTATATATAAACAAAAACAATTTACTCACTACAAAGATGCAACCTTGTTTCGGTGTATTTGATTGCACCTCGACTGTTGAGAACCGAAATGGTTATGAACTATTCTGTTTGTAAGAAGGTCGCTCGTAGAACGTCACTTCCTTTTTTCTGTTTGTTTGAAAAATAATATGAGGGACGTATATGTGTATAGAAACGACAGGAACAGCAAAAAAGTGAAAGAGTTAAACAATAGTGTTTGTTGATAACAGTTTGGTGAAGGATTTTTGAGGTGCTAAGGTGAGACCTCGACCCGAAAATTTTTAAATCGACAGCAACGGTCAAGGGTTTAGGCAGAGCACATCAAAGCCTCCTAAGTGTGAGGGGTGAGGGAGGAAAGGTGTGAATAATTGAGAGTATGACGATGAAGGAGGAAAGACGGATAAGTCTAGAAAATGGCTGTAGTAGTAATTGGAAACGCTTCTGGTAACTTTAAAACAAAGCCAGATCTGAATAGCACATATTATTGCTACTCCTTTTGCAATCTATGAACGTATTAAGTAAATTAGTAGATTAAGAGGTGGAGATTTGTTCTTGGTATGTTGAATATATAAGTTATTGTTTTTTTACAATAAGTTTTAATTCCGAATTTAAAATATAAGTAGAAAGGTATATAAAAGTATGGGATATTAATGAAACTTTTATAAACAGATTTGGACCTGAAGTAGGATTGTACAACTTGTAGAATAAGTATGGATGTAAATCAATTTATCTGATACTATTCATAGTATTACATATGTACAAACCACTAATATATATATATATATATATATATATATATATATATATATATATATATATATGACTATATGAATAGATATACTTCTTCGAAAAAGTAGGATCATTCACTAGTGTAGGAGTTTGGATGATGATCTAAGAATGAAATTAAATTTTTCGGGTAAAATTACCAGCAATATATTTTTGAAAATAATTTGTTATCAATAATACATTTTTGAAAAGAATATAACTGGCAATATGATGTGAAAAATATATGACCAGTACTCTTGGCAAAAACTCTCTTTACAAAAATATGAAACCTGATGTAGAAACTAATTTCTTTAAAAGAATACATATTCTATTCATACGAACCTATCCTAAAAATCTTGTTAGCATTAAATCACCCATTGATGTTGATATGTCGTAAAACAAAATAAATCAAACTAAATCAAACATAGAGAATTTGACATATGGTGCCAACATGATTGTTTCCCTTCTACTCATCCCCAAAAGTGCCTGACATATTCTCCCATGTTCTGTCTTTACAAGAGTCAGATGAAAATAGAATTAGTGCTGTCATATCATGGCAGGATCTGCTTGCATTTTGCTCTCCAGTGTTGGCAAAAGATCAAATTATTTTACGCAGCCAAGTGGGCGATATATTATTTTGAAACCTTCCAATCCTTTTGAAGCTGACATAACTTTCCTAACCTCGGGTAACTCATTCTCATTGTCTTCTTATTTCACATCAGAGACTGTATCTTTCCGTGATCCACAAGTTTGTGGAACAGGCTCCCACAACTCTCGATTCAATCATTATCTATCCTACGTAACCTCATAATCTGTACTTATATCATCCTCCTACATGACCTACAGCCAATTCAATATTCAATTATTTTGAGAGGCTTTATAATTAGTGAAAACAAAAATAAAACGTAAGCTATGACCTTTGACAGCTACTCATCTTCTGACTTTTCGCACTATAATATTTTATACAATGGGAAAAAAAACTGAGATCTTGTCAGATGTTAAATCTTAGTTGTGATAAATACATTCAAATATTATCCGAATTCTTATTTGTAATTACTTATGACAAAAATATGGTTTAACAGCAACAGGACTTTAATACGCATGCAGGTTAAGTAAAAAGAATTGTGTAATAGTTTTTTTGCATAAAGCGCAGAGAAGATTACTTTCTAAGTTAGATTAAATTTACTAAAGATGCATTTGAAATTTCCAGGGAACATAATGAGGAAAGTGGGCGTGGAGGATTTGACACTCACAGGATATACTGAAAGCAAGAGAGACTGCCTATAGACTATATTTCGAGCTTTTTTAAACGGATTGCGGAATAGGGATTAGGAAAGAAAACGTAAAGCGAAAATTTACTAAGATCTACACAGGACAGGAAAT